>CAKALU010068781.1:30863-55440 GCA_916700995.1 Hozukius guyotensis | reverse complement strand
GGTCAAGCTTCAGCGGAGGCTTCGTCTACGTCATGATTTATTCACCAAAAAAGTTGGGAACAGAATCATTCCTATATAATGCTGTTTAAATAATTTGCTTATAGTTGTTAAGTAGTCCACTTAAAGTGTTCATTTTGGGTCTTTTCATACATGAAAACATACGGAAAAAACATTTTAAAACTATGTTAGACTAACGTTAATTTAATTTTGGTAAGACCTGACAAGATGACATAGCACCAGTAACTGATAGATCATTTCATTGCTGCTTTCCACGTAACATTGGTCGCGTTTCCGTTATTGGCCTAACTAATCACTATTGAGAGATGGATCTGTCCCGCCAATGTCACTTTTTCCTTTCCTTATTTTCCACCTCAACCAAGCTTAAAAACTTGTTTTTATTTATAATTCTTTTGGTAATTTCTGGCATTTCCCACTCATTTTCCACAATCTCATTTTCATCCAAATAAAAATGGACTGAACACACATTGGCTTTGATGTGAGCTTCTCTAAAAGATCCAAAATTCCTGTGATTAACACCAGAGACGGTGCTGCTCACAAAGATGTGTGTGTGAATTCCAGACTGGACCGTCTCTGAGACCGAGACGAGCTGCTGAAACCAATAAAAAAATCACAAAAGATCAAAAAGAACGGATGCTGCTCTAATTTGGGCACAACAAATAACACAAGAATGTGACAGACTGAAGGCTCCTTGTCAAAACGCCTGTCGATTTGTTCTTTTACCAAACTCATTAGCTTTTTGTGGATTGAATATTAAAGGTTTGAGCCACCAGCCTAAAACAATAAACATGTTGTTTTCTCTTAAAGTATCTTTATCGTTAACAGCAATGTACTCTTTGTGGAAGTGATAACTCAGCTAAACGAAGAAAAAGAGCTCTCTGGGTTCTTAAGACAGCTCTCTAATCAGATCAGAATGATCAAGAGAATCTTGATAATACATAACATACATTATCACTCAACATTATTATACCCCCACGACACGTGGTCGAGGGTATATAGCGCTCCGCAACTTGTGATGGTTAGGTTGTAGCTCAGTTTTATAGCTAAGAAGTGAAGATACTGACATCATATGAAACTACAAAAACCTAATGAATCCATCGGTACCAACCATGTCATACTAGCTTGTTGTGAACGAGGTTAAATAACGCTCCAAACTCCAAAACTGGCATGGCCATTTTCAAAGGGATCCTTTGACCTCTGACCTCCAGATCAGTGAATGTAAATGGGTTCTATGGGTACCCACAAGTCTCCCCTTTACAGACATGCCCACTTTATGGTAATCACATGCAGTTTTGGGGCAAGTCATAGTCAAGTCAGCACACTGACACACTGACAGCTGTTGTTGCCTGTTGGGCTGCAGTTTGCCATGTTATGATTTGAGCATATTGTTTTATGCTAAATGCAGTACCTGTGAGGGTTTCTGGACAATATCTGTCATTGTTTTGTGTTGTTAATTGATTTCCAATAATAAATATATACATACATTTACATAAAGCAGCATATTTGCCCACTCCCATGTTGATAAGAGGATTAAATACAAGACAAATCTCCCTTTAAGGTACATTTTGAACAGATAAAATTTGATTAATTTGCGATTAATCATAATTAACTATGGAAAATCATGCGATCAATCGTGATTCAATATTTGAATCGATTGAGAGCCCTAACAAAAAGAAGTATATACACATTTTAGTCATAAGACCGTCATCATCTCAACAGTTCATCTTGGTTGGATTTCTCATTCGGTTGTTCTCAATCACCCCTAACTTTCTAGTGTGTTTGTGGTTCTGTGTGAACAACAAACTCTGAGCAGAGTAAAGAGAACCTTCTGTCAGCGGTGGACATGTCCTGAGAGCTTTTTGGTGGCTTCACACGCCATTACCTCCCCCCGTCCCCTGGTCAGAGCAGACGCATGCTCCCAGCCTGCCCATTAGACCCTGTTTAGCCTCATTGCGTGGCCACGCT
Source organism: Hozukius guyotensis (assembly GCA_916700995.1). Classification (NCBI taxonomy): domain Eukaryota; kingdom Metazoa; phylum Chordata; class Actinopteri; order Perciformes; family Sebastidae; genus Hozukius; species Hozukius guyotensis. Next base: position 53,457 of record CAKALU010068781.1, on the reverse strand, counting down.
TCCCACTCTTTTAATTCTATTTCTGCCGTGTTGGCCAACACACAAAGAGCGCGCCAGTTCTGCCGACGAGAAGCGAGAAGCGTCCAGGAGGATGGTGCTCGGATGCAACAGAGCGCCGCGGCGGCAGCCTGCCAAACGCCGGCCAAGAAAAGCAAAAGCACTGGAGGGATTTAGTCAAGTGCTCATTTAAATATGAGCGAGCAACAGACTGTGGAATTTGAATGAGATTATAAAAAGGGAGACGGGGTAGGATGAATTTCAATTTGAGAGCATTACATGTATTCTCTCTCTCTGTGCCTCATCCCCCCTCTCCATCCCTCCCAGAGGTGAGATAATGACTCCCAACAATGAGCAGGAGGGAGGAAGTTGGCAGCGCTGTCGCCACATAGCGAAGCCCAACGGTTATTATGGCACGGTCTGCTCCTCCCCTCCTATTTATCTGTGTATACACACAAACAAGGATCTAATTTAACACATCTCACCAGCAGCTCCACTGCAGTGGTACGCATTGCACCTCCAAAACCATCAGATCACAACCCCCCCCCCCTTAGCATACATACTATACATTGTGTGGATATATAGGTGTGGCGGTGGTGGTGGTGGTGATGGGTGGGGGTTGCCTAATGCAGCTTCAAAGACAGCAGCAGGTTGAGGGAAGACACTGAAGGAGGGAGAAAAGAGGCAGATGGAGAAAAAACAGCGAGTGACGGGTAAAAAAAAAGAGCAAGGAGGGTGAGCAGAGAGGGGAGGAGAGAGAGACTAAAGAGGGAGGGGAGGTTGATCCAACAGCGCCTGGTGAGACAGAAGTTTCAGCTCTGCGCTTCACACACACACAACCAGGACACAAGATAACACACATACATATATACAGGTGAGGCAACTCTTCTTCTTCTTCTTCTATTTTTTTAATGCATGTTATATAATATATGATGCTGACATTCAGGTGTGAAGGTGAATGCAGTGTGAGAGCGATGAACTTTGAGAGTGTGCAGGCATGCAAGCGTAAACACCGGAGCATCCTGGGAGGTTTTTTTTTTTTGTTGTGTCCTGAGGGGGACGAATGTCAACAAAAGAGAAAAAGAGTCCAACGCAAGAGTGTCCACCTTAAGTGTTGCATGCTGTGTGCGATTGCTGGTTGGAAAAAGCGCTATACTATGTGTGTGTGTGTGTTCAGCAGTCGTGCCGCGTCTCAGCAGCATGCATTATTTATCTGCACTGATCTCCAGAAACAGCGATACCTCAACAGGGAGGGATGTATACACTGTAGTGTGTTAATATCATATGTGATAGCTGGAGTGATATGATGAGTACTGTGTGTGTGAGAGAGGAGAGCAAAAGGACACCCTACATCTTTTATATGTTTTCAGCTGTGCCACACTTTGCTTTGTCCCTTGTTTGTAACATCTTGCCACAGTAGGTTGTGCAGCGCTACGCATGGATATCCTATGGTTTATTTATCTTTCATTATCTGTGGTGGGGAGCCCCCCGTGGCAGCAGGAGGCTGCGAACAACGCTGAGGTGATGAGATCTCTCTTATCTTTGGATGGCTTTCCCCACACTGAGGAGAGGTTGACTCCTTTTGTCTGCAGTACCTTAATCCACATCGGTGTGTATAACACACGGATGCTGCAGGCAACAGATTCATCATCTGACTCAGTGTGTGTGCAGATTACACAGTTGTAAAAAGGGGCATATGCTGGTGTTATTTACAGCATCTGTGTGTGTGTGTGTGTGTGTGTGTGTTTGTGTGGCTGCTTCTGCCCTGTTTTATTGAAGACTGAAGGCAGCTGCTGATGTGGAGAGAGAGCAAACAAAGAAAGCAGTAAGACAGTTACTTTGGTCTATATCTAGATCACACACACGATCATACACACTTTAATGACAGGTAAAGGAATGCTCCACTGAAACTCACCCCCCTCTGTAGGCTTGGTAGGTGGTTCTGAAAAGTTTCGAGCTTCCTGCTTCGAGGAAGATTGCAGCTTGGATTTGCAGATGGATGGATTCCAATGGTGAAAAAATGTATAGTAGGGCTGTCAATCGATTCAAATATTTAAACGTGATTAATCGCATGATTGTCCATAGTTAATCACGATTAATCACAAACTAATTGCACATTTTTTATCTGTTCAAAATGTACCTTAAAGGGAGATAAGTAAAGTATTTAATATCAACATGGGAGTGGGCAAATATGCTGCTTTATGCAAACATATGTATATATTTACTTCCGCCAAGGCCGAAGGCCTGGGAAGGAGGTTATGTTTTCACTGGCGTTGGTTGGTTTGTCCGTTTGGAGGATAACTGCAAAAGTCCGAGATGGATTTGAATGAAATTTTTCGCAGGGGTGGGGTGTGCACTTCTAGTTATTATTGGAAATCAATTAACAACACAAAACAATGACAGATATTGAGTTTGGAGCTTTATTTAACCTCCTTCGCAAAAAGCTAGTATGACATGGTTGGTACCAATGGATTCCCACTGGAGCCCGCTACAACCTAAAAATCGCAAGTTATGCATTAAATAAATTAGTGTCGTTAAAACAAATTTGCGTTAATTTTGACAAATTTATAGAAACCAATCCTGCAGTGTACTCCACTTTCATTTGTCACTAACATGCAGGTAGCTGTTAGCGTTTGTTGTTCATGACCAACGTAAAGCTGCAAATAGACTTTAATACGATTGAAACCTATAAAGACTGGACGCCCCCACACATACAGCAATGACTGTTTCCACCAACATATACTAACGACTTGTAAGTACAGAGGGAAACACACTTGACAGCTTATAGGCAGACTATGATTAGAGTCACGTACCTTAGCTACACAACCACTGAAATTCTGCAAGAACACAGACATTTCTTGTGAGTTCCTGCAACAAAAACAGAAATGTACACATCAAAAACACAGTCACACGGATGAGTACAAAGCAACAAGGGAAGGATGTGCAAATGCGGAGAGTCCAGGGCTGTCAACGAATATAAGAAGTGGACGTAATCACTGTGACGTCACCCATTGGTTTGTGGACTGCTGTTTTGAAGCCTCAAGTTCTGCATTTTGGTATTTGGCTGTCGCCATCTTGTTGTTTTTTTTGCAGCCAGAAGTGACACCAGAGAGTGGAGCCAAGTCCAACCAAACTCTGAATAAGTTTTCTGAGTTTTTCTGAGCAACATTTTCAGGCGACCAAAAAGGTTATAGTTAACTTCCATGAACTAAAAAAAACACACTGTGAAAGGGTTAAAGTTCTAAGACGAAAACTAGGACAACTCCCAGACCAGTCAACGCCGTGGTAGTGACCTGTCAATCACAAGGTAGCCCCGCCCTAAAGCATCCCCTGCTTTATGGTCTATTTGACTCTAAATGGGACCATAATTTACTAAATGAACATCATGCTGAGTTGAAGAAGACTTGAAACTAGCGATTGAGACCATAAACTCATGACCAAGGTAATAAATCAAGTGAGAAGTAGGCTCATTTTCTCATAGACTTCTATACAATCAGACTTCTTTTAGCAACCAGAGGAGTCGCCCCCTGCTGGCTGTTAGAAAGAATGCAAGTTTAAGTTGGACATAATGTGCCAAAATAGATATTTGCATCGTTCGAACCTTTGTGTATTTTTAGAATGAATATTCAAACATAATTTTTGGCCAATTTTGACAGCCCTACCAGGCAAACAGTGATTTATTGACCACAACGGAGGTGCATAAGCTTACTTGATCATTAGGTAACAGGGTAGCAGAGGCTCAAAAGCACGAAGCAACAAAGACAATCTGGCAACTGACTGAGGAAAAGAAGATGGTATATGCACTGAAGTGCTGATGAGGGAACGCGGAAACAGGTGGCAAGGTCTGAGGGGCATCTGTTGGACAGGTAGAGAGAATGGCAATGAGTGGGCCTGGGGAAGTGGAAATGTGGCTGGAGGGGAGAATGTGACAAAAACAAAAGTTTTTAATTAATGCTGAAATTTACGCAGGAAAGGCAAAGAATCACAACACATTTCTTTACCTTAAGCAAAGGAAAACAGCTTGCAAGCTAAAATACGGAGTATTCCTATAAATGATGCAGGTGACAGAATGTGAGAAGAAAGCACCACACTGCCTTTGCTCATGCCACGACCCCCTTATCCATATCTTATCCAAAACACACAGGGCATTAACCCTACTCACATATTCAGCACCACAAATCACCTTAAAAAACAGTTGTACTTTATCCAAGTCGAGGCTCTGATGCTCCAAGTTAGTCAGTCTCTCTTCTTTCATGCTAAAGCTTTGAGTAGTTTTAATTTGGAAAAGGATCAGCTGTTACTTTTCACAGAGGAAGTTCTTCTGACGTGTATTTCCAGGGCTGAGTCACATTACTGTTAAAGTTAATACGTGTTAATAACAGTGAATAACAAGCATCAGACTTCCTCTGTTTGATGCTGCAATTATTTTTAGGTCTGGTTTGACTCTGAACAAAGTCTCCTCGGCCTCATGCAGTACGTTAAATCACCCAGTCGAACCTAGTTACAGTTCATAAAAGCCTTTACAGACCAGAGCGTTTTTTTTGTGTGATTAATTTGCACGTCAATATATTAATAAATATATAATTGTTATATTATTATTAAATATAACTGTTGTTTTTGTCATTAATACTTTAACACAGAACTTGAATATTGCGTGGCAAAAAAGCAACGTAATTTTTTTCCTGAACGATGTCAATTTTTCCGAGTTTTTGCACCGCGAATAATGGCACCAACTAATCACATTGTGTGGAACGGACATGTTCAATATGTACACTACAGTGTACAACAACACGGAGGCTCTGTAGTCCAAACCAAGATGGCAAACTTTATTACCTTCGCCAAGGCGGTTATGTTTTCACCGGCAGTGGTTTGTTGGTTTGTCTGTTAGCAGGATTACTCCAAAAGTCCGCGATGGATTTGAATGAAATTTTGGAGGGGTAGGGTGTAACAATCCATTAGATTTTGGCGGCGATCCGGATCATGATCTGGATTCAGTAATTTTTTTAAGGATTCCGATCAGCCTGAGCATTAAAACCACAGAGTATAACACATGAGCGAAGTAACTGATGATGCTTGGATGACGCGTGACCCCGCCTTCTTCTGAGAGCAGAGAGATACGTGTGTGGATGTGTGTGCGGAAGCTGCGGGTCGTCCGCGGTGATTAAGAAAAAAACGGTAGATGACGGGACGAGAGACAACGTAGTGTAACGTTATACAGACATAACAAGGCTGCTGAATGAGAGAGGCATCCAGCGTTGCGTTACACAGAAACACACCGTGTTAATAATAAGTCGACCACCTCACGGTACCGCCAGCTGTGAGCTGTTTTTAAAGTCACGCGTTGGCGGAGGTCTGCGCTCTCCGAGTGCAATTCTAGTTACTCCTTTCAACCTTGACAAAGGCAGCGCAGACCAGATCCACTTCTTATGTTCTTACCTTTCACGATAAAAGCCCTAGACATAAACACTGTGACACTGCTTACAATTCACTCAGAGCATTTCACTAAAATAGCTGACAGTAGTTTTAGGCTATACAAAAATTTACCTCAGACAGACTGCCAGACGCTGCTCTGGTCAATAGGATCCCGGTAGTTGGTCATCAAATCTATTCAAACCTTTTATTGAAAAGTGCTGCAACTGATGCAAATTTGCATCGCTGCCGGTATGACTAGTTTTAATGTGAAATATTAGCAGGGGAGTATTTCGCATTTTCGTGTCGTTTATTCGTCACACCCCACCTGTGAGTAAATGCTTTTAACATGCATAACAATGCAGACCAGATATAGATGTTACTGCAGCCCATTCTCATTCCCAGGACGTCAAATACTGAGGCTTTGTTACTACTGTCGACGTGCGGTACTGCCGCACCAGGTGTAATTTACTATAATGTAATTGTGGTGGAAGGGGAGGTGGATGGGTCCAACAAACACAAAGCTTTCATCCAGAAGACCGCTTGTGTCCCGTGCGTCAGATTACAATCAGCTGTTCGTTCGTGTCCCGTGTTCAAAACGTTCAGTGCCATTTTCTCTGTACAAACGTAGTAGTTTTGTTGGGTAACTATAGTGGTTTTGATGCTGAAAATAAAGTGACGCCAAGGGGCGGCATGTGACGAGTTGTGAGAGAGAATGTATTGATTATTGATTGATGATCTACAATGAGATTCTTTTCAAAAAAAGACTGCAGACTGCAGAGATCTCAGCTCTTAAAGAGGTCCTGAACATGATGTTTTGCAGTGCAGACCAGGACCAGCAGGGTTAAACCATTCAACGGTAGCCTACAGAAACTCAAGCATTCACCAAAGAAAACGGAGATAATTATGACTAATGTATCGTATAATTATGACTTAACATAATTACGAGATCCGTATCTCGTAATTATGAGATATGGGGGGTGTCATAATTATTTATTTTTTTTGGTAAATGCAATGCACTTCCATAGTAACCGAATGATTCAGGGAGGGTAAAACTGAAACTACATTTTGCACCAGAGTGGAGCCTCGCTGCTGTTTTGAACTAGACTCCAGAGTGAGGCAGCAGCAACTAATTACATGAACGACCTTCTATAAGTCATCTGAGGATAAGCAGTGGTTTAATCATTGAGATACGTCTGAACTGCAGAAAAAATTGCTGCACAACAGTTATAAAGTGTTTTGCAAAAAGAATATTTAAACGTAGGATTAGTCTGGTAGCCACAAGGACTAGTTGCAGATCATATTTTCAAAGAGTTTGGAGGTCCTTTTGACCATCATCCAAGGCAGCACACAATGCTGTTGTATTAACGAGGCCGATGCTGCAACAGTACAACTGGCAGTATGTTCCAAATAAAACTGAATGTGGGCCTTTTGCAAAAGGCAGTTAAGCTGCTGTCGAATACACCTCTGCAAGCACCGACCAGAATACTCAAAGCAGATGGAGGTCTGTTCGTTCTGAGCGTGCCAATCGTTGAAACCACAACATACATCCTACACAGGACACAGGAAAGCATCTAGCAAGATTATTGACCCGACTGCAGGTGAGTGTGTTTGTGGAAGAGTGAATTTGACTGTGTGAAAACAAAGTATGATGTGAGAAGATTATTTTTAAGCATTCACTTCACACCTCGAGGTTTGGATTTACTGTTATAAACAAGTCATAAAATAAATCCTGAGAGGAGGAACATGACGGTACAGCAGCAGAGGACGTCCTTACAGGGAGTCATCATTTGATAATCCCTCTGTTGCTGCACTAATCTGTCTCCTGCAACATCCTGAAAAACTCACACATACAGTTCATTCCTCCAAACCAAACCCTGAACTCTTTCCTCCGTGTACCAAAACGTTACCTTGACTTTAAACCTCTCTCTCATGTCCCAAATAGAAATTTCCTTCAGGGGATTCTCTGTGATTTTTATGCGTCATCGCAACTGTGATGCTTCTGCTGCAGAGAGTGACGACGCTCAATAATAAAAGCACGGAAAGTGAGAATTGAACATGTTTAGTGACTTTAGTTAATTACAGAGATGGGAATTATGAATCACTTTGATAATGCAAATGATTTTGTTCGGCTCAGTTTAAAAGATCTGCTGATAATACAGCGTGGTCTCCTACAAATTACAGTGCCGTGCAATTGTTCCGACGGGCGGATCGATACTGTGATATTGATACTCACAAGCTACTCATTTGGTATCGATCACTTGAAAAAAAATATCGATAATAAAATTATATAAATACAAACATGGTTGCATCACTTCTAGGGATGTTAATAATTAACCTCTAAGGAGAAAAGCTGGTCCACCTTAACAGCCCACCTTAAGAGGAGGAGCCGGAGTTGCAAGATACAGGTTGGCTCCGGTCTCTGGCTCGCTTGAGCGGAGCGAGTTGTAGCCTCGTAGCATTTATCCACCGACAAATAAACTGTACACACACTGTCTGCTACAGCTACGTTCACAGCTGTAACACCACCGATAAACCCACACTCCCTGCCGTTACACACACGGTCTGTCGGACACTCGTAAAAGTTACGCCGCAATGACAGAGCGGCGGCGAGCACGAACCTACCAGCAGAGCTAGAGCTTCTAACGTAGCACAAAAACACACACTGTTTGTGGGGAAATCGCTATCGTTAATCCGGGCGGACAGAGTATCGTTTCACTGGGCAGGCACAAAAAAATCTGGTAAACTAAACTAAATGTTCGGTGGAGACTTTTACTGGGAACGTGGCTGCATGTCCGCGACACTACACGCAGCACCGTGGTTGCTAGGTTAACTATCCTGACGGTGAACTGGGGACTCAGTTTTTCTGTTGTGCTCCATACACTGCACTGCAAGACACTAATCTTGTCGGTTAAAGGTTAATAATTGGTTAACAAGGGTCGATTATCGGTTAAGAATTTTTTTCAAAATTAGCATCCCTAATCACTTCCAAACGTTTTCACTCGTTTGTATTATGTTTATGCCAAAACAGCCCTAACATGTTTAGTCAGTCCCTGTCACATGACTGTGGACACCAATGTAACATCAGAATCTAGCGCACAGCGGCGTACAGTCACACACTTCCACATCTAACGTGAGAGAACAGCAGAAAGGAAACGTAGCGTGGAGCGATGCAACTCTTCACCTGTAGATAAAAATACAGCAAGATGCACTATTTGTGACAATAAAGTGCCAAAAAACGGCAACACGAGTCCCTCCTCAAACATTGTTATTTAATCATAGTATTTCTGTAAAATACTGGACTATTTTTTTTTACTCGTAATGGCACAAACATTTTTATGTAATTGTACTTATATTTGCTTTTGTCATAAATTTGTTATTATTGGCCGGTATGTGTCATGTGATTTGCCTTTGAGCATAATGCTTTTCTAAAAATGACCATGATTTTGAGAAATCACATTTAAGAAATGATCAGTATCGGTCATAGATGTATTAAGAGAACTAGATACAGCGTTGGAGGCGGGGCCCCGTTCATTCATATGAAAGTTGCTCAGTGGCGCATGAAGACAAAATGTCTTGACTTCCGCCTGGAAAAGTACCCGGATCAACATGCGCAGCAGCGTCCGCTCGGTCACATGACTCGGTCACGGGGTCCCAACGTCATGCTGTCGCCACGGCTTGGCGCTCCAGCCTCGGTCCCATTCACATGAACGGAGGAAGGGAAATAACTCCTTTTAGGACCTTATGATTTAAATAAGGACTATTAGAGTGTCCGTACTGGGGAGTCTGCTGAGTTATAGACGTCTCTTTCCCGATGTAAGTCTATGGTAATAAGACTTTTTGGGCCCAATGGCATCACGTGACGGACACGGAATTTGCAGTAACGCCGTTTTGGCAACTACGAAAGTTGGGATCAACAACCGGCGCTCTTCCTGGGGGGCTTGGTATTGGTAAAATTGTGACAAAAAGTATTAGTATCGTATCAAATTAAAAAAGTTTGGTATCGCCCATCTCTAGTGATCCCTTTAGCGCCACAAACAGGTTAACATTTTTTGGCTTTTAGCGAAATGTCTTGACAACTATTCGATGGATCGCTATGGACATATGTACAGACATTCACGGTGCCCGTAGCTGTACTTTATGTGTAGTGCTAATTAGCAAATGTTAGCATGTTAACACACTAAACTAAGATGGCAAACATGGTAAACATAATACCTACTAAACATCAGCATGTTACTGTAACAGCTCAGTCGCACAGCAGTTTGTGAAAGAGTCACAAAATGTAATGTATTGATTTGTGTACATAAACAAAAATGTCACCTTTTTTTTTTTTTTCGTGGTGCACAAAATCAATTTGTATGTAATCCACATAATTGTGAACCGGGAAGTATAAAGAGCGGCGAACGCCACATAGGGAGCATTGGGTGAGTCAAAAAACACGCAGACTTTCGCCCAGGAGATCAGTGTTCGTGTCCCGTGTGAAACCAGATGTCAAAGTTGATTTTTTTTGTCACACAACTTCCGTACTTATCCGCGATCTTTTCGTAAACCTAACTAAATAGTTTTATTTAGAAAAGACTGGAGCGGAAATTGACACACACACGTCTCGTGTCGCTGGACATTCGTAGGAAAATGCACGTGTTGTGTGCTGACCATCACGAGAAAAAAAGGGGAAATTTGTGTCTATGTACACGAATCAATACATTCAACTTCGTGATTATTTCACAAGCTGCTGTGCGACTGGGCTGCATGTTACTGTAGCATGCTGACAAAGCAGCTTCAATGCAGACGCTACTGATTCAGTCAGTTTCACAAGCGATTCAATACACTCACACGTTCATCTTCAGGATTTATCATTTGTTTGTTCATGTACTGAACACCTCGAGTTAATCAAAGAAAGGAGGAGAGAGTTATATGAGTGAGAGCGTAAAACCAGATTATTTATAAGCACTATATGGATTAACCATAAATAAAGTGTATAAATCTGTCTCTCTCTTCCTCCTCTGATGAATTTCTCCTTGTATAGCTGTTGAATATCAGTGTAAAAGTAAAATGGCAGCTCTAAAGAAGAAGCTCTTTGATTCTAAGGAACTGACAGTAAAACCTGACGTGTAGCCTATACCGTTGATGTTTTCAGATCATAAAACTTGTCCTGCTGTGCTGGAAAATATTTCAATGTGTCACCTGTTTTTCTTTGTTTGTTTGTTTGATTATCCAGCAGAACAAGAAAAATCCAGAACCAGACAATAAAAACATGCCAAGATAATTCACGAATATATGTTCGTTTGCTGTTAAATCTTGCAGTGAGATTTCTCCTGCAACCCCTACACTCACATTTTTAATCCCAAACCAGCTCCTGACATGACTGACATTCGCGTATTTGGTCGTCATAATGACACACGCATTGAGCCCAGTCTGCTGCCTGGCTCGTGTCTCGTCTGTCACTGTCAAGACACCAGGTTGCTGCCATAGCTGTTACTCTCTTTTTCTCCTTCTGTCTCTGCGGTGGTACAGGTTGAATTGACAGGATTTTAGAGAGCAAGTCTTTCTGCTCCAGGTTTTTCTTTGTACTCAGGCTGTGGCAGGAGAAAGAAGACGTTTATACAGGACGGATTAGAGTTCATAGAAATGGATCTTCCCTCTGTTGTTTGCTTCAAGCTGACAAGCCTGGTTTATGCCTCAAAATCTTTTTCTTTTTGTGTTCCTTCCTTCTGTCGTTCTCTCCATCCATGCCATGCATCCGGTCCCCAGGCTGGTCCTGTGTCTACAGTTGAGCAGGCAGCTGACAGCACGGTGACAAGTGTTGAGGATGGGAGGATGGGAGGATGGGAGGGAGGAAGAGGGACTAATGAGAGAGACAGCAGCAGCAGCAGGGGTCTGTCACTGCACCTCCAGATAACAGCCCGCCCGACTCTCTTTGATATCTTGTCCCAAGTGACCAGGTCGCTCCATCTCCAGCTTGTACCAGTGAGGTGGGGGTAGAGGTGCTTATTAGACACTTGTGTTTTTTTTCTTTTATCCCTTGTGCAAAGGGAGGAGGAGGAGGAAGAGAAGCAGAGGAGGGTGGTGTCAGACCTCGCATGGATCGAAAAGCAAAAATCAAAAGATCCAATACTGAGAAAGGATGGGCGGGTGAAATTGTTTATTTTAGAGGATTACAGATCTCCACCCGATACGTTCTCCCCTCCCCAATGGATTTATATGAGAAATGCAGCATACTGTGCACGAGGAGCTGCAGGAGGCTGCTACAGGGAGAGATATACGTACATGACCGACCACCTGTTTTTCTTACATTCACTTACATATGTTAAAGTGGCAGTTGGCAGGATATTTTTTGGCATCATTGGGCAAAAATTCCATAATAACCTTTCAGCATATTGTAATTCAAGTGTTCTGAGAGATAACTAGACTTCTGCACCTCCTCATGGCTCTGTTTTCAGGCTTTAGAAAATCTAGCCCGTGACGGGAGACTTTGACCAATCACAGGTCATTTCATTGAGAGAGCTTTGCTATTGGCTGTGCTCCGGTCATTTGACCAGAACTTGGCGTTCCTTCACCAGATTCCACAATGGCGGCGGCGTCACAAACCTTCTCATTTTACAGCTAAACCGTGCACTACAAGATGATTCTGACAACATCTGAGGAGAGAAATAGGCATTAACGTAACATAATATTGATTATTAGATATTGAATATTGATGGTCGGAGTTCGCGAGTGATTGACAGTTGGCTCTCATAGACGGCAGCTGGACAGCAGACCTCATATCAGCTCTTACTGCTTGTTTTCCTTCGGTCTGTGAAATCTTGCAGATGCTGTTAGGAGCACCGGAGGACACAGAGGGACATGATTTTTTTCACGATATAGCGACCGTTTTATAAAAATTACTTTTTTAAATCATATTTGCTCCAATCTCGCCTGCTTCGGCTTTAAGATTTTATTTCTCTTAAAAAAAACAGTAACAAATGAAGATCCTGTTTTCACATTTGAAATGTCCAAAAACCCAGCCCAGTCGCACAGCAGTTTGTGAAATTGTCATGAAATTTAATGTATTGGGGCAACGTTACAGTTAACGCTCAATTATCAGTCAGCAGCTGACGTTTACCATCTACAGCGAGTGAGCTGCTGCAGTGAGATCTCTCCATCATATTGTGTCCGTGGCGACATGCTGCTCCTCTATCCCATGACAGGAGCATCTTGTCCAGCAGTTCCTCTAACTTTCAAGAGCACAAAGCTAGCAGGGCCGGTTCTGGCTTTTTGTTTTTTTGACCAAATGCTACTTTTTACACATAGAAAATATTTTTAATTTAACTTAGCTGAATTGTTAACAACAAAATCAAAACAAATATGCAAATTATAAATAAAAAAAACAACAAAATTAATTTACTTTTTTAAAATGTAAAAAAAAGAGTTTGGGATAGATTATATATTTATGAACAAAAATAAACCACTTTTGAATTATTAACTAATGATAATGTACAAAAACAAAGATTGCGGATCGCATTCATTTTGGGACGGCTTAGGTCGTAGTTCGGGATGGTTCCCGGGAGGATGAAAAAAGTTAGTTCCTTAGAATCAAAGAGCTTCTTCTCAGAGCTGCCATTTTACTGTTACACTGATATTCAACAAATATAAGAGGAGGAACAGAGACCGATTTTAAATGCATGGATGGATGGAAATAATAATAAATAAATTTAATGTGTGATACATTAACTACTGTCTTCTTATCTCACAATTAATTTGTGTTCAAAGACACTATTTAATTTAAAAATGCCTATCTATAATTTAAAGATCACATCATTGTTTTCATGTATGATACACCTAACTGGCTTCACACTTGCTCTTTGTATTTAAATGCATTTACTTCAACTATCCTTTATACTTAAAATAGCTTTTAGTCCCATTCAGATCATCATATTTGCTTAGACATATTCAATAACCTTTTTTTTTATCTTGCTTAGAATTCTTAATGTTGGGTAGAGACGTCTTTTTAATTTTAAAAACACCATTAGAATTGAATAACTTATCCACATTCTTAAATAGGCCTGTTGCAGTGTTTTCTAATGCAGTACCTGACAGGAAGTAAACTTGGACCAATGCTGTTGCCCTAGCAACAGAATGGCAATGAAAAGGTCTAGTACTTTATGAGTCATAGGGTGGAAGTCAGAATGTTGCTCCTTTGATGACAACGATGTCACGGTTCCGGAATCACCATCAGAAAACTTTAGAGAGGGTTCTTCATTTCGACATCTTGCCACTTCGAGTACGGACTTACAGAGACTTACAGTTTTCAACTGTATTTTCGGCAACATTTTCAAAGATGTTTGGAAAAAGCTCCAACACCATGCAGAGGCCAAGATGCTGTTTGGTAGGTTAATTAAGTTTTCAAAATGTCTTTTCTAATTGTGTGAAATGTGATCAGGAATGTAATTAAATTAAGGAAGATGCCATTTGAAATCAGTGGGAGTAACAGATCTACAAATTACAATTTGTATCAGGTTTTTATTAAGTGCAGTGATTATTCTTTGATTTAACTAAATAACACCAATTTAATTTAAGTGTTTTTTAGTTTTACATTTCCTGTTTTTGGCTGTTTTTAAGGTAAAAATACAGGAGGTCTTAACATTAATCCAAATATTTTCTCATTTAGTATTGCATGGGTGACAATACACGACCATGTGACAGGCACAAACAAAGACCGTCCCTTAAAAGGACATGGAGGGCAGCTAATCCATCCGCTATTATAAGGTAAGTGTTGTATTACTTGTATGTATTGATGATTTAGCCTACTGTTGGTGTTAAGATTCTGGAGATTCAAACAACTTTTCATCTTTATGGAAAAGACCAAAAACCCTCGGGCCAGGCGGAAAGAGGAGAAGAGTGGAAACACTGGAGTCCAAAAAGAAGAAGGATCCCTCGAATCCCACATGCTCTAAGAGTATGGATGACAATACACAACCATGTGATGGACACGAACAAAGACCCTCCCTTAAAAGGACATGGAAGGCAGCTAATCCAGCCGCTATTATAAGGTAAGTGTTGTGTTACTTCACTGTATTGATGATATAGCCTACTGTTGGTGTTAAGATTCTGGAGATTCAAACAACTTTTCATCTTTATGCAAAAGACCAAGAACCCTCGGTCCAGGCGGAAAGAGGAGAAGAGTGGAAACACTGGAGTCCAAAGAGAAGAAGGATCCCTCGGATCCCACATGCTCTAAGAGCATGATGGATACCTCTACGAGCAGTCCCAGTCCCCAGCAGACCTTGCCACTGAGGATTCCAACTGAGGCCAAAGAGACGGAGGATCCTTCGGATCCCACATGCTCTAAGAGCGTGGATGACAATACACGACCATGTGACAGACACGAACAAAGACCTTCCCTTAAAAGGACATGGAAAGCAGCTAATCCATCCGCTATTATAAGGTAAGTGTTGTATTACTTCACTGTATTGATGATATAGCCTACTGTTGGTGTTAAGATTCTGGAGATTCAAACAACTTTTCATCTTTATGCAAAAGGCCAAGAAGCCTTGGTCCAGGCGGAAAAAGGAGTAGAGTTATTTCACTGAAGTCCAACGAGAAGAAGGATCCTTCGGATCCCACATGCTCTAAAAGCATGATGGATACCTCTACGAGCAGTCCCAGTCCCCAGCAGACCTTGCCACTGAGGATTCCAACTGAGGCCGAAGAGATGATGGACTTCTCTCCGAGCAGTCCCAGTCCCCAGCAGACCTTGCCACTGAGGATTCCAACTGAGGCCGAAGTGAAGATGGATACCTCCACGAGCAGTCCCAGTCCTCAGCAGACCTTGATACTGAGGATTCCAACTGAGGCCGAAGAGATGATGGACTTCTCTCCGAGCAATCCCAGTCCCCAGCAGACCTTGCCACTGAGGATTCCAACTGAGGCCGAAGAGATGATGGACTTCTCTCCGAGCAGTCCCAGTCCCCAGCAGACCTTGCCACTGAGGATTCCAACTGAGGCCGAAGTGAAGATGGATACCTCCACGAGCAGTCCCAGTCCTCAGCAGACCTTGATACTGAGGATTCCAACTGAGGCCGAAGAGATGATGGACTTCTCTCCGAGCAATCCCAGTCCCCAGCAGACCTTGCCACTGAGGATTCCAACTGAGGCCGAAGAGATGATGGACTTCTCTCCGAGCAGTCCCAGTCCCCAGCAGACCTTGCCACTGAGGATTCCAACTGAGGCCGAAGTGAAGATGGATACCTCCACGAGCAGTCCCAGTCCTCAGCAGACCTTGATACTGAGGATTCCAACTGAGGCCGAAGAGATGATGGACTTCTCTCCGAGCAATCCCAGTCCCCAGCAGACCTTGCCACTGAGGATTCCAACTGAGGCCGAAGAGATGATGGACTTCTCTCCGAGCAGTCCCAGTCCCCAGCAGACCTTGCCACTGAGGATTCCAACTGAGGCCGAAGTGAAGATGGATACCTCCACGAGCAGTCCCAGTCCTCAGCAGACCTTGATACTGAGGATTCCAACTGAGGCCGAAGAGATGATGGACTTCTCTCCGAGCAATCCCAGTCCCCAGCAGACCTTGCCACTGAGGATTCCAACTGAGGCCGAAGAGATGATGGACTTCTCTCCGAGCAGTCCCAGTCCCCAGCAGACCTTGCCACTGAGGATTCCAAATGAGGCCAAAGAGAAGATGTACACCTCTACAAGTATCTCTTGTCTTTCCGGGGGCATTAAAGGGAAATCCGTCAGCTTCAAGCAGACCTCGCCACTGAGGATTCCAACTGAGGCCAAAGAGAAGATGGACACCTCTACAAGCAGTCCCAGTCCCCAGCAGACCTTGCCACTGAGGATTCCAACTGAGGCCGAAGAGAAGATGGACACCTCTACGAATATCTCTTGTCTTTCCGGGGGCATTAAAGGGAAATCCGTCAGCGGCAAGCAGACCTCGCCACTGAGGATTCCACCTGAGGCCCAAAAGATGATTGGTACCTCCAAGAGCAGTCCCACTCCTCAGCAGACCTTGCCACTGAGGATTCCAACTGAGGCCAAAGAGAAGATGGACACCTCTACAAGCAGTCCCAGTCCCCAGCAGACCTTGCCACTGAGGATTCCAACCGAGGCCAAAGACAAGATGGACACCTCTACGAGTATCTCTTGTCTTTCCGGGGGCATTAAAGGTAAGTCCATCAGCGGCAAGCAGACCTCGCCACTGAGGATTCCACCTGAGGCCCAAAAGATGATTGGTACCTCCAAGAGCAGTCCAAGTCCTCAGCAGACCTTGCCATTGAGGATTCCAACTGAGGCCAAAGAGAAGATGGACACCTCTACAAGCAGTCCCAGTCCCCAGCAGACCTTGCCACTGAGGATTCCACCTGAGGCCCAAAAGATGATGGATACCTCCACGAGCAGTCCCAGTACTCAGCAGACCTTGCCACTGATGAGTCCAACAGAGGCCAAAGACAAGATGGACACCTCTAAGAGTATATCTTGTCTTTCCGGGGGCATTAAAGGGAAATCCATCAGCGGCAAGCAGACCTCGACACTGAGGATTCCACCTGATGCCCAAAAGATGATGGATACCTCCAAGAGCAGTCCCACTCCTCAGCAGACCTTGCCACTGAGGATTCCAACTGAGGCCGAAGAGGAGATGGATACCTCCACGAGCAGTCCCAGTCCTCCGCAGAACTTGCCACTGAGGATTCCAACTGAGGCCGAAGAGAAGATGGACTTCTCTCCGAGCAGTCCCAGTTCCCAGCAGACCTTGATACTGAGGATTCCAACTGAGGCCGAAGAGAAGATGGACATCTCTCCGAGCAGTCCCAGTCCCCAGCAGACCTTGCCACTGAGGATTCCAACTGAGGCCAAAGAGAAGATGGACACCTCTACTAGTATCTCTTGTCTTTCCGGGGGCATTAAAGGGAAATCCATCAGCGGCAAGCAGACCTCGCCACTGAGGATTCCACCTGAGGCCCAAAAGATGATGGATACGTCCACGCGCAGTCCCAGTCATCAGCAGACCATGCCACTGAGGATTCCAACTGAGGCCAAAGAGAAGTTTGATACCTGTCTGCATAACTGTGGTCTTAACTGTTGTCATAACTTTTGTCTTACCTTTGCCATGAGCAGGTTATCCCTCAACGACAAGCAGACCTTGCCACTGAAGATTCCAACTGAGGCCAAAAAGAAGATGGACACCTCTACGAGCAGTCCCAGTCCCCAGCAGACCTTGCCACTGAGGATTCCACCTGAGGCCCAAAAGATGATGGATACCTCCACGAGCAGTCCCAGTCCTCAGCAGTTTGATACCTGTCTGCAAAACTATGGTCATAACTGTTGTCATACCTCTTGTCTTACCTTCGCCATGAACAGGTTATCCCTCAACGACAAGCAGACCTTGCCATTGAAGATTCCAACTGAGGCAAAGGATAAGACGGACACCTCTACAAGTATCTCTTGTCTTTCCGGGGGCATTAAAGGTAAGTCCATCAGCGGCAAGCAGACCTCGCCACTGAGGATTCCACCTGAGGCCCAAAAGATGATTGGTACCTCCAAGAGCAGTCCCAGTCCTCAGCCCCCCCTTTAGGAGTGTCTCTAAAGGGTGGCCAAATGGGCAACATGGTGGTGCAGTGATTAGCACTGCCGCCTCACAGTTTGTGTGGAATTTTCCCCATGGTAGCATGGGTTTTCTCCGGGTACTCCGGTTTCGTCTCACAGTGCAAAAAAATGCAGGTTAGGTTAATTGGTTACTCTAAGCTGTGTTAATGTCTGTGTGTCAGCCTGTGATAGTCTGTCAACCTGTCCAGGGTGACCCTGAGTAGGAAAAGCAATTACAGATAATTGTATGTATTTATGAAAATACTAAATAAATAAATAAATGAATGAATAAATAAATAAATAAATACTCTCTGTGTTTAGCAATGCAGTTCATCTGTTCATCTGATATTCATATTAAGCGTTTCTTCTTTCTGCCTTTTCAGGAAATTCACTTCAAATTTACCACTTTTGACAGTATTACAGTTTAGCTACCAGCTTTTCTAGCATTGCATTTCATCTCTTAGCTTCTTTTGGGAATGCAGTTGAGCTTCCACCTCTGCCAGTTTTAAATTTCAACTTCTAGGTTTTTCAGCAGTGCAGTTCAATGCATTTGAGCTTTGCCATTTTTGGGCAAGTCATTTCACATTTCTGCATTTTCAGCAATGCTTTGCAATTAATTTCAGCTGTCAGCATTCACAGGTATTTTCAGCAGGAAATGCATTTTCTAATCAAAATTAAAATAGTCAAATAAATAATGTTGGAATAAGTTTTTTTTTTTTTTTTCCCCAGAGCCTCGTGGGCTATTTTACATTGTTAGGCCCGGAGGCTTGAGCCCCGCTAAGCCCGTGCATTCAGACGGCGGTGCAGGGAGTGTGTGTATTTTCGGAAGTATAATCAGGAAGATGTACTTAAAGTATTAAAAGTAAAAGTAATCAATGCAGAAAAAACAAAACAAAAACCTTAAAATTATTTAAGAAGGAAAAGCAGAAAATCATCACAGATCTGAAGCTGGTGCCATACATTTTTTGCATGAAAAAGTTGCAAAAACTTTTTATTTCATTGATTAATCGCTGTACGTTTTATATGCAAAAATTAATTATTACTAAGGGTGCTTTCATATTAGGTACGATTGATTCGTACCGTGTCCAAGTAGGATTGCCCCCCTCTCCACTCCCCCGCTGCTCAGCTTTCACATTAGTAAAGTTGTTCCATACCCGTACACTTCCGTCATCATCCACGTGTATTTGTTTATGTTCAGGTTAGCTATTCTAGTGGCTGAGCATTGTAAAACACTTCGTTCAAACTTCACAGGAACAAAATAAAACTCACCATAGCTGTCATCGTTAGTTTTTCCAACAATCACCAACTCTGGTTTGGTTGAAATAAACCTTTATTTCATGAGTTTGATGTGAAATTTGCCGACTACACACTGTGTGAGGGAAGATGTCTCTGTTCAGAGCATATTGTACACCACTGTATGCAGCCCATTTGTGGTCAAACTACAAAAAAAGCAAGCTTACAGAGATGTCAGGTCGCATATAATGATGCAATGAGAATATTACTAAAAAGACCCGAGATGTTGCAGTGCAAGTGAAATGTTTGTGTCTGCAGGTATAAATACTTTCAAACGGTCTTAAAGGGGACATATCATGCTCATCTTCAGGTTCATACTTGTATTTTGGGTTTCTACTAGAACATGTTTACATGCTTTAATGTTCAAACAACACATTCTTTTTCTCATACTGTCTGTCTGAATATACCTGTATTCACCCTCTGTCAGAAACGCTCCGTTTTAGCGCATTTCAATGGAATGGCAACGGAATTGCGTTGCTAGGCAACAGTTTGGGTCCATGTTTACCTCCTGTCAGCTGATGTCATTCACATACACTGCTACAGGAAATAAACTGGGACACATTTAGAATGTTAATGTTTAAAACTGTGAAATTGTCTAAATATTGTAGATCTGTGACATCACAAATGGACAGAAATTCTGACGGCTTGTGTGTATTAATCTGTGGATTCAGCGTTTTGATACTTTCACAGTATTTATATATCACTTAAACCTGCTTTATAATATAAAAGACATGAAAATCTCACTTTTTACAATATGGGACCTTTAAAAAATCCCATGTACAAATTGATATGCCGGCTAAATGACTAAATGACAAGATTATGAATGACATAATCTTGCAGTTGTCTAACATAAGATTTAGCACTATACGATACCAATCACAGCTGTGGCATTAATTTATGTATATATATTTTTGATCTCTTTTAATTATGACTTTTTATAGTGCTTCTTGTATTGTACTGTATTATATGTAATGGGTTTTTTTTATCTGGACTTTGAGTCTGCAATAAAGTTTAAATTGGAAAAAAAAAAAGTCAGGTATCATACTCTTTTAATCATGGAACGGGTCGTCTCTCCCTCCACAGCGAGGTAATTATTTCAGCCATCAAACGCTGTCATCTAATATCTAGTATCTATTAAATCTCTGTCTGTGATTATAACAGTGTTTGACATTCTGAGTCAGTCTGCTCAGGCTTTCAGGATTGATGTGCCCTTCTAAGAAAAAAGACCGAGGCTGCTGTGGAGAGACGGAGGGACGGTGTCCGAACACACCATCCGTTATTTGTGTGTTTTCAAGGTTAAGCTGAACCCCCTTCTGTCTCCAAAAGGTCAGCCTATCGAGGATCTCAAAAACCAGCCTCATTTTCAGATTGACCTTCATGCATTTTTCAAATTATACGATGGATTGTGAAAGAGCCTCACAGACTCAAGGATGGTCGTTTCTCTCAACCCCTTAAGCTACATCTAACTTTAAAAATTTAAAATGCAAAAATATGGAAAACCACAGTTGCACAGCAGTGTGGTCGTCTTAGTGTAGTTGCACTGGGGAACATTGGCTGGTTTCGTTACTTTACAGGCTTCTTTTATTATCAGATCACAGTTGAATCTGTGCTTCTTCTATTCTCAGATTGTGGCTCTCCCTGAGATCTATCTGCCCTACTGTATGTCTAAAAATAGAGGAAGGAGAAAGGCTGATTTCTCCTCCCTGGAGACAGATCAATAACTGATGATTGAGACGGGGATGAAAAGCAGGACAGGAGGAGGAAGAGGAAATGGAAGCCGAGGGAAAGAGAGGGAGCGGATGATGAGAGAGAGCTGGACACATATGGCAAACATTTCTTGTGAGTGGATTTAGAATAGAGCGTGAGAGGATGTGGGACGTTGTTTGGCTGCGTTGCTGTTATTTATGAGGGAGTGGATGTACAGTAATGTGTGTGAGTGGCCTATATAAGTTTGTTGTGTGGGTGGGAATATGTGTAGCTGCGCAGGTTGCTGATGGTGTATATCTGAAGAAATGTGTGACTGTGTGCAATGTCTATTTTTGTGCAAATGTTAGAGAGTAGAGTTAATGTGTATTTATTTGCACACATAGGTATGGAAATATGTTAAGAGTGTGTGCGTACATGCATATGTATATTTAGCCTTGTATCAGGTGTTTGCTTGCTTGTGTGACAATGCTTTTAGTGGATCTCTCCTCACTGCTCAGCCATCTGCTCTATAGGTGATAACAAACACATTAGCTCTCAGACTGAAGCAAAATAACCGCTCCCTGACTCTCACCGGCTGCATGCATGAGGATTTCTGGTTTATATTACCTTTAAGTCTGCTCTGAGAACTTGTTAATATGTTTTTATAGCATGAGAGTCCGCTAATGGCGGGCAGGTGGGTGGTTTGGTGGATGGGTGAGACAAACACAGGACTTTCAATCAGGTGTTCGTGTCCCATGTGAAACTAAAAGTAATGTTGACTTATTTTGTCA
The DNA here is from genome assembly GCA_916700995.1 of Hozukius guyotensis. Classification (NCBI taxonomy): domain Eukaryota; kingdom Metazoa; phylum Chordata; class Actinopteri; order Perciformes; family Sebastidae; genus Hozukius; species Hozukius guyotensis. The sequence continues at coordinate 31,708 of CAKALU010068781.1, read as the reverse complement.
CGTCAGTCATTAGTGACGTGACTCGTTGGTATCGTCTATCCCAAGCCAATCCTAAATGGCGGTACAACTTCCATGTCACGTGATGCCATTGGGGCCGAAAAGACTTTTTTCCCATATTCCCATTTATCTTTCTTTAGGTAAATCAACTTCCCAGTATAAACAATAGTCCTTAATACCCCTTATTTAAATCATCAGGTCCTAAAAGTTTGTTTCCTTCCTCCGTTCATGTGAATGAGACCCAGACCGAGGCTGGACCGAGGGCTGGAAGGTGTAGTTAAAGAATAAGCTACTGCGCCTGCTTTATGGGCCCAATGTATGCGGAAGATCGTCGGAAGATCCGAGTACTTTTACCTCTCTGCAGTCGGGCCGTTTTGACTTCATGCGCCACTAAGCAACGCTCATAGGAATGAACCCGCCTACAACGCTGTATCCAGTTCTCTTTATACATCCATGAGCCACTCTGCCCGCGTGAGCAGCGCAGCTCAGGCGTGGCTTTGCTGCGTATGTACGCGTCAGCTATGTCTCTTCTAGAGATTCGAGGTCTCCCCTACTTTCTCCGCGTGCCGAGCATGGTTCACAGCAATGATAGGCAGTATATTATATATATGTATATTTTTATATGTTGAAGGTTTTGAACACTAAGATCTAAAATGTACTGGTGATTTTTTTTTATATTTAGAATATGTCACAGGCTTTGCGTGTCAGCTGCAATTCCTCTAGAGATTCGAGGTCTCGCCTATTTTTTCCGTGTGCTGTGCACGGCTCACAGCAAAGGTAGACTGTATATTATATATGTATATTTTTATATATGTGAAATGTTTTGAACACTTATATCTAAAATGTAC
>CAKALU010068781.1:10439-21640 GCA_916700995.1 Hozukius guyotensis | reverse complement strand
GCACATCCAAAATGTCTGATCTACTTTAGTGCTTGCAGAGTTTCCCTGTGCAATGGGGGATTATTGCAAAGTTGAAGCAGGAATGATGGCCAAAGCGATGAAAATAAACCAGAATTATCCTTTACCGTGAGCATCTCAATCTTCACTATCATAGTTTTTTTTTTTACTAAATATGATTTTAGAGATATTCTACCATGACAAAAGACTTGGCAAAAGTCCGGCATTAAGGCCCTTTTCCTCTATGTTTTGGCCTCTTGTCCACACGCAAACAAGAGTTTTAGGTCTCTAAAACTGAGATTTTTCAAAACTCTGGTTACTTAGTATCCGTGTGGACGTGTAAAATGGAGCGTTTCGGAAACTATGACCTCAATTCGCACATGGTGTACTACGGTAAGGTGATGCTAAGCAGCAGCTCCACGTCGTCATCCATCCACACACCAAGCCCCCAGGAAGAGCGTCGGGGCTTTGAAGCAAGTTTTCGCAGTGGAATTACAATTTCCGTGTCCATAGACTTACATTTGGAAAGAGAAATCAGCAGATAATTTTTGAGGTAAATCAACTTCCCAGTACGAAAAGTTGTAAAATGCACTAATAGCTGAATCCAGAGTAATTTTCCTTCCACCGTTCATGTGAATGAGACCGAGAGCTGGGACGCGGAGTTAAAGGAAACGTTAAATGCGCCTGCTCTATGGGCCCTATGACTGCAGAAGATCGCGGAATGATCCGGGTACTTAATCACTCAGAAGTCGAGCCATTTTGGCTTCATGCGCCACTGAACAACTCTCATAGGAATGAACAGGCGCCCACCTCCAACGCTGTATCCAGTTCTCTTATACATCCATGGTGTGGATGGAGATATTGTTTTGAAGGTTATGTGGATAGATTTTTTTTTTTTGTTTAACGTAGGGGAAAAATATCTGTTTTCATAAATATATATGTAGACAGAGCTTAAAGGTCCCATATTGTAAAAAGTAAATTTTCATGTCTTGTATTATAAAGCAGGTTTAAGTGTTTTATAAATACTGTGAAAGTATCGAAGCGCTCAATATACAGAGAAACACACACAGCCCGTATTCAGAAATTGTGCGTTTGAAACAAGCCGTTTTCTGTCCATTTGTGATGTCACAAATATACAATATTTAGACCATTACACGGTTTTAAACGTAAACATTCTAAATGTGTCCCAGTTTATTCCTAGTTGCAGTGTATGTGAATGACATCAACTGACAGGAAGTAAACATGGATTCAAGCTGTTGCAAGGAAACGCAATTCTGTTGCAATTCCACTGAAATGCACTAAAACGGAGCATTTCAGACAGAGGGCAAATACAGGTATATTCAAGCAGACAGTATGAGGAAAATAAAGTTTTTTTTTAACATTACAGCATGTAAACATGTTCTCGTAGAAACACAAAATACAAGTATGAACCTGAAAATTAGCATGATATGGCACCTTTAAGACTGTGCTATAATACACTTAAACTGTCGTCATTTACCACAGGTTGGATATAAAAGTCGATATTTCAGTACATTGTGGGACACACATAGCAAGCGCACAACCCCCCCGGCAGCCTTCTGTAGTCTTTCACATTTATCGAGCGTTGCCAGTTTGAAAAAGAATAAAAATCAATATGTGTTTTACCTGGTTCTCTCAGGGGGCGAGCAACTGATTCTAACTAAAAAAAAAAAAACCTCCTAGGGCTGATTAGAAAGAGCACAAAACCATTTCTTTCTTTCACTTCCAAATCAATTCGATGCAAAACACAAAGGAATTAGCTCACACCTCCATTGTGCTTACAGACAAATCCCAGCACATGAAGGTTTCAATGATGATCAATACTGCCGTTCTATTCTCCGTGAAGGCTGGATGGTGTCGACTGATGTTCTGAAGCCGCCTCAGTCGGCCTCCTGCCCGCTGGGAGGGCCGAATCAAAGCTCAGGCTTCTGAGGGATGGGGATATAAAAGTTCACACCTCTGGCTGGAAGTTAATATCAAAATGTACACTTCGACTGAGGGTGGACATCAAAGTGCTCAGTCTAGTGTTATGATTATATCCATTATCAAAATGAGAATTGTCTTAAGAGTAGATCCCTGCTGACTTTTATGTTGCAACACTTCATATAATCAATCGTGTGTACGGACAAAAGCCCAGAGGAGTGTGAGGTTTCTGGGCAGGAGAACTGACAGCAGGCACCTGGAGTCTGACAAAAAACAATAACAAATGTTGTCCAGAAACCCTCACAGGTACTGCACTTAGCATAAAAATATGCTCAAATCATAACATGGCAAACTGCAGCCCAACAGGCAACAACAGCTGCCAGTGTGTCAGTGTGCTGACTTGACTATGACTTGCCCCAAACTGCATGTGATTATCATAAAGTGGGCATGTCGCCAAAATTTAACGAAAGTTTGGAGCGTTATTTAGCCTCCTTCGCAACAAGCTAGTATGTAGCTGGTATCGGTACCATTGGATTCCTTAGGTCTTTTAGTTTTATATGATACCAGTATCTTTACCCTAGCTTTAAAACTGAACCCGCTACAACCTAAAAAAAAAACAAGTTGTGTTAATGCGTTCAAGAAATAAGTGGCGTTAAAACAGATTTGCGTTAATGCGGTATTATCGTGTTAACTTTGACAGTCCTAGTTTTTATCTAATGAAATATTCTGATTTTGATCCATATTTGTTGGCGTTTAGCCTTTCAAGAACAACATTTTCACTGTGTTAAAAAAAATAACCAGTTTGCTGCACACAAAGGGATCCACTAAGGAGTTATATATGTATAAAAGACTAATTTATTTAATCAGATTTATCACTTTATTCAAATTGAGGAATTTCTTTGAGGATTTTTTTTTTGGGGTGATGACGTCAAAATATGACGACAGACATTCAAAGTTTCATTGGAAAACCCTATAAAATACCTTTTGTGGCTCTTTAAAGCTGAAATAGGCGAGATTGGAGCAAATATGATTACAAAAAGTTATTTTTATAAAACGGTCGCTATATCCTGACAGTAGAACATGAAACAGGTAACCTGAAAAAATCATGTTCCTCTGTGTCCTCCGGTTCTCCTAACGGCATCTGCAAGATTTCACAGACGATGCCTATTTCTCACCTCAAATGTTTTCAGAAACATCTTGTAGTGTACTCTTTAGCTGTAAAATGAGAAAGTTCGGGACCCGGCAGCCATGTTGAGATCTCTTGAGGGAAAACCAAGCACCGCCCACCAGCCGGAGCACAGCCAATAGGAACGCTCTCTCTCTCTGAAATGACCTATGATTGGTCAAAGTCTCCCGTCAAGCCTGAAAACAGAGCCATGAGGAGGTGCAGAAGTCTAGTTTTCTCTCAGAACACTTGAATTACAATATGCTGAAAGGTTATTATGGAATTTTTGCCCAATGATGCCAAAGAATTGTTGCCTTACCTTAGTTTTTTGAAACCAGGTTTTAGATCTACAAAAGAAAACTTTCTTATAAAAGCAGCAGCTGTAATGTTTTATCTGGGACAAACTGGAAAAAAGGAGGATTAAAATTTGGCTCTGCATTTTCTGTTCAGGCATCGCACTGCTCTGGACAATACATAGACATACAGACACCATTAGTGCCCCCTCCAACAGCAAGACAACCAGGACACTGGTAGCTAAGAGGTGTCTGTTCCTCTGTAATGTGTTAGAAGTCTGAGTTCTTCTAGTCTTTAAAAAGACGGTACCATACGGAGGCTGAGACCTGCTCCAATCAGAAAAATAACAGTCTGGTTGCACACAAACAACCTAAATAATGTGTATATGCAGTTTAAGCTACCAGTTCATTAAAGATGTTGCGATTCCATGGTGCATAGTGACCCAAATTACACACATGATTTTTTTTTCTTACCGTTTATAGGATAAATGTATAGTGTTTGAGAGATAATCAAGTTAGATGCACATGGACCACATTTATATGGAGCTTTCAGCATATCACAATCACACATTGATGTCAGCAGAGCTACCGCCGGGATCAATTTGAGGTTCGGTGTCTTGCTCTGAGAACCTGCCAACCTGCTGAGTAACAGCAACCACAGCTGCCAAGATAATGAGGGAAAAGGAGGAGCACATTGATGGTTTTGTTTTCTACAGTAATAGACAAAAGCACTTCATCATAAGCTCGGTTTCCTTGCAGAGGAAGTTACAACATGAAGGCGCTTTTACCCCCCAAAAAAGTATAAATGATGAGCGAAAAAAGCCTAAAATGTCCGTGTGATAACACATTTTAGGCTTTTTCCGCTCATCATTTATACTTTATTGACTCCGCCGCCATTGTGAAATCTGGTGAAGGAACGCCAAGTTCCGGTCATGACCGGAGCACAGCCAATAGGAACGCTCTCTCAATGAAATGACCTGTGATTGGTCAAAGTCTCCCATCACGGGCTAGATGTTCTAAAGCCTGAAAACAGAGCCATGAGGAGGAGCAGCAGTTTTCTCTCAAAACACTTGAATTACAATATGCTGAACGGTTATTATGGAATTTTTGCCCAATGATGCCAAAAATGTACTGCCTATTGAAGCTTTAAGTAAAGGATCTAAATACTTCCTCCCCCACTGTAAAGGACACAACCCTGAAATCCTGCATTGGCACTGCACATAAATCGCAATGTGCAGAATCAGGCATTGCACCCTTCACGTCATGTGTGGCGAACACACACACACACCAGCAGCCCAACGCTGCTCCTTCAGGCGTCACTCAGCAGAGCTGTGGGGAGTCACTCGTCCATGCAGACAGTGACTGCTCGCCTGAGACCAGTTTGCCTTTTACCGTTTTCCTCGGATGACCCCTCTACGATCAGAGTCCTCCTGATAAAAAACGCTGCCGGGCTCACTGAGGCGTGCAACCTCTTTTTCAGGATAACTTAGCATTTCTATTTGGTGCTTCGGTATAAAATTAAACTGGTAGAAAACAAAATGAAAAGGAAAAAAAAAAATGAGGATTTATTCACCCCAGCATATAAAAAAGTAAATCCACTGTATTGTCACCTCATTCTGAGGCTGCAGCACGGACACAGACTCCCTTTGTCTAAATGTTTAAACATTAGGCCGGTTGCACCAGCTGGACATAAAAAAAGTTGGGTGCCAAGTCCTACGCCGGGCTTAGCTATGTCCAGCCTTGTGATAAATATTTACACCTGTTGCACCATATAAAACTACACTAGGTGCAGCCCTTTTACTGCAGTGATTGTTGCCATGCCATTTACGTTGCTATGGTAACAAACTTAAATTTACACTTAAGCCAACGAATAGATAAAAAAAAAAGAGAATGACTGCCGAAGATTAAATTATTCAGATTGTGAAACAAGAAACATTATTGAACTCTACAGAAAGTACATGCATATTTTAGTAACAATGCTAAAGCAAATAATAAAAAAACAAGAAGTCTGGCTGATATATGAGATGATAACAGCGACACAATCACTGTCACGACTGTGACACTAGTGCCAGCTACTGTATGTAGACCTAAAGACCCCGACACACCAAGCCGACGGACAGTTTGGGGCAGTCGGTGAGCGTCTGTCAGCCTAGTTTTTGCGGTGTGTGCCTTACCATCGGCTCTAGTCTGCCTGTGTCCAAGTTTTTTGGGCCGATTCAGCATGTTGAATCGGCGGCGAAGCTCGTCAGAAGTGAGGAAAGTGAACCGAGTAAAAAGTTAATATACAGTCACTAGATCACCTTCACTCTCCGTAACATATTCTACAGATGTCTAGACATGGAAACTATAGTAATCTTGCTGGTGTGATGTTAATATAATGTCAATAGATCACCTTCACTGTCTGTTGCTGATGTGAGACGCAGCTGAGACGCGCGCGGCTCGCGTCAAAAATAGGCGAGACCTTTATTCTATAAAAGAAATGCCTGTGTCTCATGCGGGCAGTGTGGCTGCTCTAACCTGTCAACATGGACGCCGAAATAAAAAACAACACGCCACGCAGCCGCCACGCGCTCCTGACGTTGGATGTGTGTCCACGCTGTCAGCCAGGTCTTTTGTGAACTTCTCCTCCAGAGCGTTGTATTTTGTCTGCTTAGTCTGGAGGGGTTCAGCTCTTTTGCTCAACAGCTCGTTTGTGGTCTCCATGAACTTCAGAGAGAGACTCTCCTTCTCACTGATGAGATCCAGGATTTCAGGGTCCCTCTGGTGGATCTCTTCCTCCACCTGGTTCACCTTCTTCAGGCGTTCAATCTGCAGCATCTCCCAGCTCTTTTCTTTGTGAGCCAGGTCCTTTGTGAACAGAGCGTTGTATTTTGTCTGCCAAGCTTTCTTACTCTGGAGGAGTTCAGCTCTTTTGCTTTCTCATTCCATGTCTCATCGTTTTGCTGAGCATCTCCCAGCTCTTTTCCTTCTCAGCTAGATCCTTTGTGGACTTCTCCAGTTCTGGTGTCTCTCAGTCAGGTCCTTTGTGGACTTCTCCAGTTCTGGTGTCTCTCAGTCAGGTCCTTTGTGGACTTCTCCAGTTCTGGTGTCTCTCAGTCAGGTCCTTTGTGAACTTCTCCTGCAGAGCGTTGCATTTTGTCTGCCAAGCTTTCTTACTCTGGAGGAGTTCAGCTCTTTTGCTTTCTCATTCCCTGTCTCATCGTTTTGCTGAGCATCTCCCAGCTCTTTTCCTTCTCAGCCAGATCCTTTGTGGACTTCTCCAGTTCTGGTGTCTCTCAGTCAGGTCTTTTGTGAACTTCTCCTGCAGAGCGTTGCATTTTGTCTGTCAAGCTTTCTTTCTCTGGAGGAGTTCAGCTCCTTCGCTCAACAGCTGCTTTGTGGTCTCTGTGAGCTTCTGAGAGAGACTCTCCTTCTAACAGGAGAGACTTCATAGAGAGGATCCAAAGCACACTGGAGCACACGGATTTAAGGCAGTAAACTTTATTAAAGACTAATGTTTCGACGCCAACTCGCCAACTCCTAATATCTAGGATTTCATTGTCCCTCTGTCTGGAACTGCTCCTCCACCTGGTTCACCTTCTTCTGGTGTTCAATCTGCAGCGTTTTCCAGCTGCTTTTGTTTCTCAGCCAGATCCTCCAGTTCCGTGTTCTCGTCCTCCACCTGTTTGACTTTTGTCTCCCAGCTCTTTGTGAACTTCTCCTCCAGAGCGTTGGCTAATAACAAGCTCTCTTGCTCTGGAGTAGTTCAGCTCCTTTGCTCAACAGCTGGTTTGTGGTCTTTCCTTTCTGCACTTTTGCAGTTCCTTCATCTCGTCCTCCGTCTGTTTTATTTTCATCTCTCCGTTCTGGTGTTTCTCAGCCAGGTAAATTTGTGACCTTCTCCTGCAGAGCGTTGCGTTTTGTCTGCCAAGCTTTCTTACTCTGGAGGAGTTCAGCTCCTTCGCTCAACAGCTGGTTCGTGGTCTCTGTGAGCTTCTGAGAGAGACCCTCCTTCTCCTTAATGAGATCCAGGATTTCGAGAGGAAAGAAGCGTGACAGTAAAATGACAACAAAACCGTATTTTTGTAGATTACAGCACACTTGTAATGCACTGCAGAAGGATTTATGTTTTGTTTTTGTAATGATTATGTACTGAGGTGGGTCACACAGATATTGAAAAGATATAGTATACTGTTGTAGTCTGATTTTTTAAACAATGTTTAGATAAAAATTAAGTTCAGTTCTCTTTTTAAAGAAGAACTTGAAAGTGTAAATGACAGTTGTCAGGGCATAAAACCAATGATCTGTTGATCTTTATGAATCAAGACTCCACAATCTAATAATGACATGTTTAAATCGAATCGTGACCTTAAAATCGAAAGTCAAATCAAATCGTGGATTTGGAGAAAGATGTGATGGGAGACTCGTGGGTACCCAGAGAACCCATTTTCATTCAAGGGACAAAGGACCCCTTTGAAAATGGCCATGACAGTTTTTCCATGCTTGATACCAATGGATTCCTTATAGTTTCATATGATATCAGTACCTTCATTCTAGCTCTAAAACTGAACCTGTTAGAGCCTCTGAAAGACAGTGAAGACGGTCGGGATCGCGGGTCTCAGAGGGTTATTGATTGGTCTATAAAATGTAAGAAAATGGTGACAAATGTCCATCCCATTCCAAGGTGATGTCTTAATATTCTTTTTGTTACCCAAAGATATTCAGTTTAATATGATATAAAACAGAGAAAAGCAGGAAATATCCTTTTTTGAGCGGCTGAAAATAACATTTTCCAAAATATTTGCATGTAAATTACTCTAACGATTATCAAAATAGTAATCAAATAGGCCATTATTTTCTGTCGATCGGCCAATCGATTAGTTGACTAATCGTAACAGCAGCTCTATTATATATTCACTTTTTAACGCGCGTCACATAGCATCGCAACAGAAAAGGGAAGTGAAAATTAGCGTGTCCAGCCGGGTGTCATGATTCCATCACTGCAATCAGATCAGAGCCGATAAATACCCGTCACTACTGCAGAGTCATTTGTCCCGGGAATTGATCCTGATTGTACCCTTCCCACTTTAGACAAAAGCCAGATGTTAGTGTTATTTTTGTCCAGTTGGAAAAGGTCTTTACAAATATCTCTCTTCTGTATGAATGGCTCTAACATTGTGTTTCTGGATGAGAGCTGTGTTTCCTCTTAAATCCAAGTACTTAGTAATGAGCCTCTCAGTGCAGCCACGCTCGTTTCCACCGAGCAGCTTCGCCCGAACCGGCACAAGTTAATTACCTTGATGAAAGCTGTTGATGCTACTTGTTTCGAGAGGAGAGGATATTATATTTTCTACTCTCACAATGGTGCTTCCTCCCACTCACCAGTAACCTTTCAGCAAATTATAGCTTATGTAAATTTAAAACGTGAACCACCAGCACTCAATCATGATGGCCCAACAGAAAAATCATCAGTCTAACAATCTGTTTCTTCACGGGGGACCCACGACCAACTTTACTGTCTTTCAGAGGCTCTAGCCGGTTCAGTTTCAGAGCGAGAGTGAAGACACAGATATCATATGAAACTAGAAAACCTAAAGAACACATGTCATGCTAGCTTGTCGGGAAGGAGGCTAAATAACGCTCCAAAGTTCGGCTACATTGTAGCGAGGAAAAACTGTCATGGCCATTTTCAAAGGGGTCCCTTGACCTCTGACCTCCAGATATGTGAATGTAAATGGGTTCTATGGGTACCCACGAGTCTCCCCTTTACAGACATGCCCACTTTATGATAATCACATGCAGTTATTTGAATGCGATATAAATGTGTTATTGTCTCCTATTCTAAAATTACTTGCATACTGGGGTCCCTAAACAGTGTTGAATTACATAAATTGGGTATCACTGTAAAACTGAGACTCTTGTGGATCCAATGAGCCCAACTGTATTCATGTGTGATGATGTTAGTCCCCATAGGAGACATTTCATTGTAGTGAGACCATTTTTTTCAAACTTAACCTCTCTGTATAAATTGACCTTGTGGTGACCTCTAGGATAATCACAGCCTCATGAAACTTTACAGCCACAAACTAGAGACCTAGAGCATTCAGAGGATGGATGGCTTTCCTAGCTAGATTTACCATAAATGGGGTTTCTGAGCAGTTTACACAACAGAAGTGCTCGCTATCCAATCGTCAAAACATGCAATTCTTGCAGAAATTTCCAAATGTCAAAAAGTTTTTGACCCAAATCACAGCATGACTTTTTCTATGGTGTTCCTCAAGGTCTTGGTGTCTTAATGTGGTATTTTGGAGGGATTATTGATCATTATTATCAATTTTCCAGTGCTAAAAATTGTTTTAAATTTAGCACCAAATCTGTGTAACAAATGATATCAACCCAAAAATTGCTGCAACAACTTATGAGACATAATAGAGCATGGGGATGGCCATCATATACTTCTATCATAATGTTCTAAACCCTTATACACTTTTACAATTTAAGCTGCATCTCAAATTAATCTTCAGGTTCTCAGCTTTCAGATGATGTACACCACTTCTATGTGACATCTACTGTTGACCTGCTATCTCCCCCTAAATACTCCCTGTACCCCCCTAAAAAAAAGACAAAAACAGGTCTATTGTGGGTCTCAGAGGGTTAATTTGACTAATGGAATATATTAATAGCATTTTTTTTTTTTGCTGATAATTATTAATCTTCAAACATCCATCCGGTATCTCACTGTCTATCTGGGTCAGAGCTACAATCCCCTCAGGATGAGCCTCCCAGAGCCCAGCAGCTTCCTCCAGCTCCTCCTGGGGGGATTCCCAGAGGCTCGGGCAGACTTAAGAGTGTGAGTCCTGGATCTGATCTGGGGTCTCCTCACAGTCGGTCACACTGTTTAAACATTTAAGACACAGGGAGTCTGTGTCCGTGCTGCAGCCTCAGGATGAGGTGACATAGTGGATTTAGTATAAATCCATCTGCCATCCTCATTCCACTTATATATGTTTTCATGCCAGTTTAATGTCATACCGAAACACAAAATGGAAAGTGGTGTTATCAGGAGGACTCTCGGATGATCTTAGGGGGGGTCATCCGAGGCAAACTGGTCTCAGGCGAGCAGTCACTGTCTGCATGGACGAGTGACTCCCCGCAGCTCTGCTGAGTGATGCCTGAAGGAGCAGCGTTGGGCTGCTAGTGTGTGTGTTCGCCACACATGACGAGAAGGGTGCAATGGCTGATGTGAAAAACACAAGATATTCCTAAGACAGGGGTCAGCAACCTGCGGCTCCGGAGCCACATGCGTCTCTTCAGCTCCTCTCCAGTGGCTCCCTGTGGATTCATAAACATGGAAATGAATAACTGTTTTTCTGTTTACAATTTCATTTATATTTATCATTGTTGTAGGTCTATGGTACGACGGAGTATTAGGGCCACATTGAGGAAAAAAAATAAATCTGAGATTTCGAGAATAAAGTCATTATATTATAAAGTAGTAATTTTACGTGTTAGTTTCTTTTTTTCTCATAAAGTTATGACTTTATTCTCGTAATATTACGACTTTTTTTCTCTAAACTTCTGACTTTTTTCTAGTAAAGTTATGACTTTATTCTCAAAATCTCCGATTTTTTCCCCTCAATGTGGCCCTAATACTCCGTAGTACATTTGCACTTGGGCCCTCACTGCATTAAACTTATATACTATATACTTAGACTATAAACTGTGTTACCTTCATCACAATGCGCAAATGTTTTGCGGCTCCAGACAGATTTCTTATTTATTTTTTTGCCTAAAATGGCTCTTTTGATAGTAAAGGTTGCTGACCC
>CAKALU010068781.1:0-10419 GCA_916700995.1 Hozukius guyotensis | reverse complement strand
CCACATGCGTCTCTTTAGCTCCTCTCCAGTGGCTCCCTGTGGATTCATAAACATGGAAATGAATAACTGTTTTTCTGTTTACATTTTCATTTTTATTTATCATTGTTGTAGGTCTATGGTACGACGGTACGACGGAGTATTAGGGCCACATTGAGGCACATTCTTTTTTTCTCATAAAGTTATGACTTTATTCTCATAATATTACAACTTTTTTCTGGTAAAGTTATGACTTTATTCTCGTAACTAACGATTTTTTTCTCGTAATATTCTGACTTTATTCTGTAAATCTCAGATATTTTTCCCTCAATGTGGCCCTAATACTCTGTTGCACATTTGCACTTGGGCCCTCACGGAATTAGACTTATATACTATATACTTAGACTATAAACTGTGTTCATCACAATGCTCAAATGTTTTGCGGCTTCAGACAGATTTTTTGCCTCAAATGGCTCTTTTGATAGTAAAGGTTGCTGACCCCTGGACTAGCAGGTTCAGTTTTAGAGCTAGAATGAAGGTACTGATGTCATATGAAACTTGAAGGAATCCATTGGTATCAAGCATGTCATGTTAGGGAAGGAGGTTAAATAACGCTCCAAAGTTGGGCTAAATTTTGGCGAAGACAAACTGAAAAGGCCATTTTTAAAGTGGTCCCTTGTCTCTTCAATGAAAATGGGTTCTGTGGGTACCCACGAGTCTCCCATCACATCTTTCTCCAAATCCACGATTTGATTTGACTTTAAGGTCACGATTCGACTCGATTTAAACATGTCATTATTAGACTATGGAGTTGTCTGTTGTGCTCATACACTGCAGCTGGTGTGAGGCACAAATCTTGTCGGTTAATAATTGGTTAACGAGGGTCGGTTATTGGTTAAGAAAATTTTTCAAATGAGCATCCCTAGTTTTGACGATATACATCGTCACACACACTCACGTGGTGCATACACACATGTACTGACACATGCTTAAAACATATAAACGTATGCAAGTCATTCCAATGTCTAATGAAATAAATATTGCCTATTGCAACACAATGTGACCAATCTAAAATAATATAATACTTATATAAATATGGAAGAAGTAAGTGACTCGTCAAAATAATGAAAAAAAATCCTAACTGTACTTTTTCTACTTGCATGGTCTAATTCTGCTCCAGTCTTTTCTATTCAGCTCAGCTCTCTGTGCTTAACTCCCATGGGTGCTCATTACGGAAGAGGTTTGTTTGATCTATTCTTTCATTGCTGTTTGAACCTGAAGCATCAAACTCTCTGAGGAGTGCAGTCTGTCGACATGACTAGTTAAAACTGCTGCCATTACACAGACAAACAAACACCGTTTCTTAGTGCAAGCTGCCATTAGACGAACACTGCTGTTGTCTTTTTATTATTTCACACATTAAAAAAAGAAGAAGAAATGTGCTCAGATTCATAAAGGAGAATTATAATATGGAGCCGGTGCTGGTGCAGAATGGATTCCTCTCGCTGCTGCTGCTGCTGCAGCGGGACGAGTAATCAGACAAAAACGATCAGTTCTGCCTCAGTGCCCTAAGTACAATCAACCGCTATAATTAGTTTCCATTTAAAGAGGTCGATTCAGTATAAACATACAAGGAGAACATTTAGTTTCAAGAGTAAATAACTTCAAGGCTTTGGTGGTGATGCATTGCGACTGTGAAAACGGATGGAGTGCACCACGAAGACATTAAAGAGTACAACTAATACCACATCTAATATCGCTTAAATGTTCTATCATTCAGTGACGATGTACTCAGAATCAAACATGGTACGATAAGCAGTGATTCTTATTAATTACAGTAAATAATATGAGAGCCATGACAACTCCTCACAGTCTTAAACACTTGTAATATTACAACATTTTTTCTCGTAAAGTTATGACTTTATTCTCGTAATATTACAAACTTTTTTCTTGAAATAGTATGACTTTACTCTCATTAAATAACGACTTTTTTCTCATAAAGTTATGACTTTATTCTCCTAATATTACAACCTTTTTTCTCGTAAAATTACGACTTTTTTTTCTTGTAAAGTTATGACTTGATTCTCATAAATTTATGACTTTATTCTCGTAATATGACCTTTTTTTCTTGAAATAGTATGACTTTATTCTCATTAAATAACGACTTTTTTCTCATAAAGTTATGACTTTATTCTCCTAATATTGCAACCTTTTTTCTCGTAAAATTATGACTTTTTTTTTCTTGTAAAGTTATGACTTGATTCTCGTAATATTACAACTTTTTTTTCTTGCAAAGTTAAGACTTGATTCTCATAAATTTATGACTTTATTCTCGTAATATCATGACCTTTTTTTCTTGAAATAGTATGACTTTATTCTCGTAATATTACGACCTTTTCTCGTAAAATTATGCCTTTTTTTTTCTTGTAAAGTTAAGACTTGATTCTCATAAATTTATGACTTTATTCTCGTAATATGACCTTTTTTTTCTTGAAATAGTATGACTTTATTCTCATTAAATTACAACTTTTTCTCGTAAAGTTATGACTTTATTCTCATTAAATTACAACTTTTTCTCGTAAAGTTATGACTTTATTCTCGTAATACTACGACTTTTTTTCCTCGGAATATTATGACTTTATTCTCGAAATCTCCGATTTTTTTCCCCCTCAATGTGGCCGTAATACTCCGTCGTAGAATTTGAATGTTTGTGATAAACTGAAGGATGAATTGTTCCTTTATGTGTTGAGAAAATCCTCCTACTAAAACAGAAAATCCATTTGCTTTACACGACCTACTTTTGTTATTCAGGAGATTAAGGAGCACCTCTAAACACGGTGGCATATATTTCATATTATCCTCCCGTAGGTTGATAAACTGTGGTGTGCTCTGAACGTGGAGTCAGCTCCTCCGGGTCTGGTAGCTCCGCTCATGATACGCTTGAGTCCTTTTGTTGTGAGAGCGCTGACAGCTCCACCTGTGTGTGTCAGCTTCCTGTTGGTTCATTAGAGGAGGACATTGAGACAATGAGAGCGTTTGTCTCTGCTAATAAAAGACACATTAATACGTCCTCTGCTGAGAGCGGTCCGCTTGAGTGACTCAAAAACATCGCAGGGATATTGTGTGTGTGTGTGTGTGTGTGTGTGTGTGTGTGTGTGTGTGTGTGTGTGTTTTGTTTTTAGGCACATCTGTTGAAGCCGGTTTTGTGTGTTTTTATGAGGTGCAAATGTATGCTCGCTCCACTGTGTGATTATTGTCTGTCTATGTGTGTGATTTAAATGTTTCACCTCCGAACGAGTGCTTTCATTCGAGAGGTGAAGCTTTGTC
The DNA here is from genome assembly GCA_916700995.1 of Hozukius guyotensis. NCBI lineage: Eukaryota > Metazoa > Chordata > Actinopteri > Perciformes > Sebastidae > Hozukius > Hozukius guyotensis. Next base: position 7,116 of record CAKALU010068781.1, on the reverse strand, counting down.
TGTTCTTTTCTCAGATGAGTGGTGATGTGTGATGTTTAGGACTGTAGTGTGTCAAACCTCAACACACTCTTGATACGGACTATAGACTGTATATAAAGACGGACGACACGTCTCCACTTCCTCCACTGCAACGTCAGCGCCCAGCAGCAAAGCTACGCTCCCGCCATTTTGGACTGAAAGTGACTACCGGACGCCAGTTAAATGTCCGCCTACAAAGTGCCGTACAAAAGTAAAAAAAAATATTTCCATGACATATTCTACCGAAATTCTCGTAATATTACGACTTTTCTTTCTTGTAAAGTTATGAGTTTATTTTTGTAATATTGCGACTTTTTTTTCTTGAAATAGTGGCCTGTGTTGAACAATAAAATATTATAAATATAATAATCGTTTTCAGTCCAAAATGACGGCAGCTTCCATACCCTCTGGCCAAAAATATCCCAGATACAGGATTTTCACGTCATTTAGAGCCAGAGTCTGCGCGGTAGTGATCGGGCGGTAGAGCCGCGGTATCGAGATCACCCGCTCGAACCGATCGCAAGCTGAGAGAGACATAAAGCTGCCAATCATGACGTCCCACCCCCTTTTTATAGCATCAAACCAAACTTGTCAGAAAAGTGAACACTTGAACATACATCACTTCTCAGACTACAGAGGTTGACCACTGGTCTCCAGTTATGCAATTCTGTTTCATATTTATTCTCGATATTATCCACCCAAGATCTTCGTCTTGGTCAGTATTTTGGTTGATTTTATAAAGAGAAGCTTGAAATCTAAAATAAAGAGGTAAAAATGAGACACCAAAGTACAGTTTACATGGTCTATTACCTTGTTATTCGCAAGTGCCGTCATCATTTCAGGTGTTAATTGTAAAAAAAATGTCAAAGAAAAACTGGAGAAATCCTTCTGCATAAAACAATGCCGTGGTTTGACTACAAATATGTGTAATGATGAGAAGTGAAGTGTGAAATGAGATGATGAGACAGCGATTATATATTCTGGAAGTGAATGAAAACATGAGACTTATTACAGATATTATTACAAAAGTTACGAGCAACAAAATCAACAAACACAGTCCTCAGGCTTCTATAAGATCTTCATATTGATGTTGTGTTACATCAGATTTATTAGATCCCCCTTTAGGAGCATCATGAGAGGCACAGAGAGAGAGGAGCTGCAGCTGACCACAACAGAAAAACAGGAGTCAGAATCAGGTTTATTGAAAAGTAGGTTTTCACATTTCTCTGTTCTTTAATATTTCCTCAGATAAGATGCTGCTCCCAGCGAGCGTTCTGATTGGCCTGCTGTGCCTGAGCCGCGCGGGCGGCGCGTGGGGTTTCGCCCGTCTGCTGGACGACGTGGAGCTACGCTCGGCGTTCTCCGTCGCGCGCACCAACAGCATGGAAGGCGGGCCCAAGATGACCGTGACCTTCGACGCCGTTTACGTCAACATCGGCGGGGATTTCGACCCCAAGGCCGGCCTGTTCCGCTGTCGCATCACCGGGGCGTACTACTTCTCCTTCACGGTGGGGAAGTTCCCCCACAAGGACTTGTCGGTGATGCTGATGAAGAACAGGAACGAGGTGCAGGCCATCGTGTACGAGGAGAACGCCGGAGAGGAGAGGAAGGTAGGTTTCAGAACCAATCAGAGTGGGTGGGACTAAAGTTATCAGACTGGTCCATGAAAAGACCGAAACCATCAGTGAATGTATCCACTAACAAGTATTGCGTGGGTGTATCACAGCCGGATTAATCCGCCCCTGAAAATAGTCCCCAACAAATGCACTATTTCCTCCTGTCTGAGTAACGTTTGATAAAAACTACAGTGAGCAGCTGTTTTAGGAAATTACTGAGACAAATATATATAAATTATATATTTGTGACCTGTTTTAAAGATTTGCCAGAGACAGGGTAGGGAGGTCACATTTTTTGTAAACAATAAGAAAATACAGAATAATGCCAGAGGTTAAATAACGCTCCAAACGTACACTAAATTTCAGCGAGGAAAAACCGTCATGGTCATTATCAAAGGGGTCCCTTGACCTCTGACCTCCAGATGTGTGAATGTAAATGGGTTCTATGGGTACCCACGAGTCTCCCCTTTACAGACATGCCCACTTTATGATAATCACATGCAGTTTGGGGCAAGTCATAGTCAAGTCAGCACACTGACACACTGACAGCTGTTGTTGCCTGTTGGGCTGCAGTTTGCCATGTTATGATTGGAGCATATTGTTTTATGCTAAATGCAGTACCTGTGAGGGTTTCTGGACAATATCTGTCATTGTTTTGTGTTGTTAACTGATTTACAATAATAAATATATACATACATTTGAATAAAGCAGTATATTTGCCCACTCCAATGTTGATAAGAGTATTAAATACTTGACAAATCTCCCTTTAAGGTACATTTTGAACAGAAAAAAATTTTGTGTATAATTTGGGATTAATCACAATTAAATATTTTAATCGAATGACAGCCCTAGTTATTATAGATTAAGCTACCCAGCAGTATATAAAGTCACTAAAATCTAATATAAGAAGAATAATATATTCTAAAATCTATTAAATCTGCATAATGAGTACTTTTATTTTTATATTTTAAGTATATTTTCTTAATAATACTTTTGCACTTTTACTTAAGTGTGAATTTAAATGCAGGATTTTTACTAGCTACTATTAAAAGATGTGAATATTTCTTCCACCACTGCTGGTCGACGTAATTCTGAACTTTAGACTGACAAGCTAGCAGTTTCCATCTGCTTCCAGTCTTTGTGCTAAGCTAAGCTAACTGCTGCCTGGCCCCCGGCTGAGCTTCTCATCTAACCCTTCGCAAGAAAGCAAATAAATGTATTTCCCAAACTACAGTATTCCTTTAAATTCTGTTTGAGGGTGGATTTTTTCCCTCTCAGGAGGTCTTTTATCGTGTCAAAGCTCTCCAGGTGTCTCAGTGTCTCTTTATCACAGAGGGTTTGTGTTTGGGTGGGAATGAAAGCAGAACAGAGAGGATTACACACCGAATTCCCCCCCGAACGCAGAGCTGCGTGAGGTAGATGATCGGATTATGTTCGGTGTGGATGTAAAACTGGGATGATAAAAAGCCTGTCTTCCGTCCTCAGGTGCAGAGCCAGAGCGTCATGCTGCAGCTGGAGTTCGGCGACACCGTCTGGCTCCGTCTCCATGGCGACCCTCGCTACGCGCTCTACAGCAACACCGGACACTACACCACCTTTAACGGTTACCTCGTCTACCCCGACACCTACGGCTTCCAGACGCACCCCCACCAGCAGCAGCAGCACACGGCCTTGAACTCCCAGCAGCCCCAGCAAGACAACACCGCCCTGCTGAGCGGCAACCAGGCCGCAGAGCACGCCCAGTCTGCGGCGGTGGAGGAGGAGGAGAAGGAGCTGCAACATAGGGAGGAAGAAGAGGAGGATGATGATGACGACGACGAAGAGGATGACCAGAGATCTGCGTTCTCGGTGGGGCGCACCCAGAGCATCGTGGGAGTCGACCAAGTGGGCATGCCGCAGCACCAGCCGGTCAGCTTCGACACGGCGTTCGTCAACATCGGGGATGACTTCAACGTGACGGAGGGGGTGTTCACGTGCCGCGTTCCCGGCGCCTACTACTTCTCCTTCAACGTGGGCAAGCTGCCGCAGAAGACGCTGTCCGTCAAGCTGATGAAGAACCACCTGGAGGTGCAGGCGATGATCTACGACGACAGCCAGGGCGAGAAAGCTCTGCAGAGTCAGAGCTTGATGCTGTCGCTGAAACCGGGAGACACCGTCTGGCTCTACTCCCACCAGCGAGACGGCTTCGGGGCCTACAGCAACCACGCCAAGTACATCACCTTCACGGGCTTCCTGGTTTACCCAGACTTCCCCAACACCACCGCCACCACCAGCCAATCATACGCAGACAAGAAACCCTAGCTGCAGCACACACGAGCTGGGGACTGAACATTGTGGGGGGGAATTCATGCGGAAAAGTCTCAGTTTGTGGGTTGTGAGCAGAGTGGAGAATACTCGCGGATGTCTTTGACGCTTCCTCTTCGTGTGAATTCCTTCACAGGGACATTGGACTGAGTGCGGAGCTTAATGAAAATCTCTTCAATTTCCAGCTAAATGGCTTCCCAGGATATGACTTCATCACACTCAAATGTGGAACCTTGAATGACAGTAATGTGAACTCTAATTGAATATTTCACTCTATAATGAAAACTCATCATCACCTGCTTCCCCCTCTGTGTCAGACCAACTCTCGTTTTAAAGGGATAGTTTGGTGCTGCGTCTCAAATTGGATAATTTCGTTAGTACACTGTGTGCACAAACATACTTGTGTAGTGTGTGGATTTCGTCAGTCTGCCGCGGACATCACGCCATATCGGCCATAATTCAGTTCAGATGGATAAATTAACCCAATAATGGATTCTATCCGACTACAGTATAGTGGTACTTAGTGAAAAAAAACACATGTATAACTTAAATTTGTATAGTTCGGCCATTTTCACGAGTTTGAAATAGGTTGGTGGCCCCTCCCCTTCCACTACGTAGCAAAGATGGTGACCGTTTTAAGTACAACATCCGGGTATTTAGAGTGCACTGCATTTTGCCATACCTCTCAGTGTGAACGCACTTATGCACTCAAAACAGCAAGTGTAAGTACACGAATTGAGACACAGCATGGGTGTTTTTAAGAGGTACTTATCCATAGTCAGTGTAGTACCTACGGCAGACAGCGGTAGTAGCAGTATTACGCTATATTTAAAGTATTTTCATTGCTATACCTTGCCGTCAGACAGCTCTTCCTGTTATCTATGCTCTCTTCAAGGCCACCAGACTCCATTGAAAAAAACAGTGATTTTACCTCACAGGACACAGGAGTTGTTGGTCTACAGCTGCCTCGATCGGTTAGTTTGTTTGTGTTATTGTGTAACTTTGGTGAGAGCATAGATAACGGCTTCCGTTCTCCATCGGCAAAGTAAAGTGATGAAAATATTCTAAATATAGCGTACACTTAAACTGATATCGATTTTTTTTTAGGTGTCTAAAATCTGTTTTGCTGCTGCCCCCGTCCACAGCTGTACATTGCGTTGCTCCCGTGCTGGTACTCCTGTCTGTTTCTACAAACTGGGGGCGTGCCGACCGCCATCTACTGGATAAGTACCTAATAAAACACCACTTCAAAACACCTGAACTATCCCTTTAAATTAGTGCAACCACCACAAGGAGTTAGATATCGTACTTGTGTGTCATTGCGATTTGTGGCAGCTCAAAAGAAGATCCCGAATCCACGGTTAAGACACCATGGTCAAATGATTAATAGTTGGTGCAAATGTTGGAAGAAAAGTCCAATTGAAGTGAAAACAAAATGGCAATTCAGTCCAATTATCAGACTCAAACTAAATGGTGATTAAATAAATTTGATGCACTTTTTTTTAAACTACAATCCCGGCTCATTAAGTGCAGTAGCGGTAGGAGAGTTTGGTCATCCTACATGAAGGTGAGGAGGTGATCGCAGTTTTCATTTTGAAGTGAAATATTTCTGTATCTGTTATCCTCGTCAGCGACTCGGTGTTTCTGCTCGTATGTAAAACAAGTCACGTTCCTTTTCTTTATGTCTTTAGAGGCATGTGAAACTGATATGAACAGTGTGTTTAATGTCAAAAAGAGTCTCTTTTCTTCGTTCTGGAGTGTTTGATCGCTCCGATACTCTGATACCACAGCGGGAGCGAGGAGGACAACAGGACCAAGCTGACATCGTTTTTTTGGGGGTAAAGACTGCGTATCCGTCCCCGTATATATATACACCGCCTGTTTGACCACATGCCACCTCCCTCCGGGCCTGGCGGGGATCTGGACCGTGATTTGATTTCTAAATCTAGCAGCAGTTTAATTCGTGTCTTCAGATGGCGACCACTGTGGGGAAAATTGAACAGCTTTTCTCCCGGGCCGCTGTATAATATGCATGTCTGTTTAATTTCACACCGCCGGGGGAGAAAGATGATGCTGTTCAGATTGTGATGAACCTTGACTTTATGAAATCACCTTCTCTGTTGGAGACGCTTCGTGTGAAGTGATACTTCGCTGTGATTGAACATTTACATTTTTTTTATTACAGTTAACTGGAGGTGAAACTGTACTGCAAGCGGGCTAATTGACTACATCAAAATGTGACTCAGCAAGAGAGAGAGAGAGCGCTGCTTAAATGATAATATATTGGACTTTAACTTTAAAGGGTTGGTTCACCCGATTTCTGCTGCCACATTTCAATACAATAGAAGTGAAAATAGTTTTGCGTTTGGTGCTCAAACTACATTTAAAGTTACACTAAACAATATTTTTGTGTTAACAATGGACCAAAGTCTCACGACAGCCCAGAATTTTTCTGTTTTGGTTCACTCTCACTGTTCTCATCAACTTTCCAGCCAAAAATAAACACCCCAACACTCATCAAATTACCAAATGACAGACACGGATAGCAACTAGCTGGTGAACATAGTGGAGTATTTAGCAGATATTTCCTTTAGGAGTTGGTGGAGACCAAAAACAGAGCTAAAAGGAGATGGAATATTGGACTTAAATTCATCAGGTGACTGGCTACTTACTTAAGAAATCAATATTTTGACACAAAAACGGTTGGCCAGAGTCCGACATCAGCGCTGCGCCCATAGCAACTGTCTGCTATAGAGAAATTACAGACCACAGAACGCTGTGATTGACCAATCAGAATCGAGTATTCAACACAGCCGTGTAAAAAAAAATAGAGAAAGTTAAAACAAATAATAGGTATATAAAACTAAAATAAGATGAGAAGTAAAACAGAAACTATAGGAGAGCATTTAAAGACAAAATTACAAGATAAAGTGCAGGACAGGAATTTCACAGAGGCCATGAATTCTACCGTGCTCCTTCAGTTTGACCTTTTGCTCCTCAAAACATTATAAATGCCCTGCATCCACGGTGGCCTTTCAAGTAGGAGAAGAAATGCGTCTCCTGTATTTGAATATAGATATGAAATAATTATGAGGATGAATGTACTTTTAACAACTAAAAACACAGCTACAAATCTTTGATCCGTGTCGTTCATAACCGGATTTTTAACGGTATTAAC
>CAKALU010068780.1:3708-68400 GCA_916700995.1 Hozukius guyotensis | reverse complement strand
CCCCCCGACGGAGATTCAAGTTAACAGACGGTGACGCTGCTGCTCAGTTTTACTTCCAGCCGGTTCAGTTTCTTTTTCTGCAGAAACCAACTGGTTTCTTTTGTTATTCTAAAATCATAAAAAAAAAATAAAAAGACAATAAAACAAAAAAAATAAAAATAAAAGGCAGTTTGGTTGGTGGAAGAATGAGAGTAGAAATCCACTAGCCGAGGTTTCCTGACCTGCGCTCGCTCTGCTGCTTTGTGCTTTACCACAGATGGTTCGCCTCAGTGCAGACAACTAAACCTGAAAATGTTTTAAAAAATAATAAAGCGGCGAGCTAGAGGCCGCTGCCGAGCATGCGAGAGATCAGCGGCTTTCCCTGATGATGAAGATGTACAGTGCCTTGATATTTGTGATCTTGTAGACATTATTACGTGGGGTTTAGCAGGTGTCAAGAGTCTAGTTAGGTCTTTTGGCTCTCTGAGGGGGTGGGGGGGCAAAGGTCACTGTTAGGCCTCTGCTGCTTTCCTCTTGGAGCGTTTAGTTTTGGCCTCGGCTCCTTCTGCCTTCCTGGAGCCTTTAGGAGGACGGCTGCCGATGGTGGCAGTAGTGGCGGTCTTCGTTGTCGCATTCGTCTCCGAATTGACACCCTGATCCAGCTCGTCGTGCTCCAGGCAGCACAGCTGTCCCGTGGGAGGCCAGGGACGCAGCGCCCCCTCCTGGTGAGCCTTGCAGAAGGAGTTGGGGCAGAGCTGGCAGAAAGCCTCTGAGTTTTTCCCGCAGACGTCACAGTGGTGCCAGGGGCAGTCCCAGCGGCCTGCAGGGAGCGAGGACGAAGGTTACAGACACAAAGTTCAGAGTACATCTAAAATAACTGTGGTGAAATTAACTCGGGATAAAAGGAGAAAAAAAGCTCTGTAAACCAAACTACTGAAAAATGCAACTTAAATGTTATACTCTTTATATTTACAGAGACATATACAAACATTGTTTAAATATTATCAAACCTTACATAAAAGTAGTTAACTCTGTTAGCAGCAGGTTGCACCAAACATAGTATAACATTTTGATGAATACATTTTGTAAGGGAGCTGGGAGGGACAACTGATTGAGACTGAACTGTTCTTAGTTTGGGAGGGGAGAGGGAGACACACCTGGCGGAGATCTCTTTATCTGAGATGAAATCTACAATAATAACTTTTCAGGGGACAAATAACACAAGAACACACAGCTTTCCTTCCAGTTGCATGCGGTGAATATCTTTTGATTCTGCATCGTGCTACAGCGCGTAAACTGCTGCAGCGTTGTATATCAGGTGTTTCTTACCGAAGGGTCTCTTGGTGAGGTTCAGGCAGGACAGGTGATAAGCTTTGGTGCAGGTCTTCTTCCCACATAGCACCAGCTGCCCTCCGTCCCCGCAGCGGAAACAATCGTCATCGGACTTCTTTCCCTCAGTTTTCCTCCTTTTATACTTTCTCTTCAACCTCTTCGGTTTTGGCTCGGCTGTTTGGCCGTTTGAGTTCTGCAGAGGAGACGCCAGGTTGGGATAAAAGGATCAATGAGTGGATTTCTAATATTATATTTATTCAACTGTTATGGTGCAGTTTTTCTTCATCACAAGGGGGAACTAAACTACAAACTAAAGTGTAAAGTTCATCTTCTGATGCAAGAAAGAAAACTGGATTCACTCAAAACATGTTATCTTAAAAAGGAAAAGAAATCCTGATTCCACTTATACTGTATCACTAAGGGCGTTTTCACATGAGGTACGACTGATCCGTACCGTGCCCGAGTATGATTGCCCCCCCTCTCCAGTCAGCTTTCACATTAGTAAAGTTGTTCCGTACCCGAGTACACTTGCGTCATCACCCATGTGTATTTGTTTACGTTGAGATCAGCTGTTCTAGTGGCAGAGCATCGTAAAACACTTCATTCAAACTTGACAGAAACAAAATAAAACGTCGTCGTTACTCTTTCCAACAATCACCAACTCTGGTTTCGCCGAAATAAACTCGTATTTCACCAGGTTTGATATGAAAAAAGGCAGACTCTACACCTTGTCTCGGAGCGTTCACACTAATCAAACGAACTGGACTTTGGGGACAAGTGTACTCGGGTCCAGGACAGGGTCCCTAATGTGAAAGCACCCTAAGCAATTTTTAAATATGCACTACAGGAATGCACTACCGTTTTGGTTTTCTTGTGTAGCATAAAGGGACTACAACTGCATTTCGTTGTGCAACCCTGTCTTCAACAATGACATTAAATGAACCTTGATATACTGTAGGTAAAATTCAATACATGCCAGTTATTCTGTGATGAGGTTGTAATTAACTTTTTCAATGTACCTACTTTCCCCGAATTTGCCTCAACACTCAACTCAAGTCTTTCAAACAGCTGGAAACACCTGGACATGATCTCTGACTCAAAAACATACTACCAACAAAACGGACCCAGAATTTGCAAAATGGTACTGTTGATTCGTTTCTATAATGATTCTGGTAACTTATGCAATGTCAACTTGAATGTGATAATGAGCCTACAGCTCTGAAAAAAAAATAAAGCTCACCTTCGGCCGATCACCTAGAAAACCACTGCAGTTGGGAGCACCGCAGCGACAGACGGTCTTCTCATTCCCGAGGCAGTCCAGGTTGTAATTAAAGGTGAGCTCAGTCCCTAAAAGCCCCAAAAAAATACATATTTAGGAACACATATTTTGGCTTAAAAGATGAAGTATCCATTAGATACTTCTTGTTTTGTTGTAACTGTAATTATTCTTCAAACAATGTGCAGACGAAGCTATAAATCAGTCTTGTTTCTAACTCGTCTCACCTGCTGGGATGTCACAGACGGCGAACAATCCGACCCGCGTGTCGCCGTTCACCGTCCACTTCTGCGTCTCGCAGTTGGGCTGACAGCTGTGGTTCATGAAGCGAGAGTAGTTTCCCTTCGGACCAGCGTCGATGATCCGATCCTGAATGAAGAATAAGTGGCTCTAAGTTAATTTATAGCTTTTATAATTTATAATACATTTTCCTGCAGTTTCTTGTACCAGCATTACAACTTATGTAGCACATCCACTACCATTACTACTACCTCATTAATGTTGTTTATATTATTTATATCATTAGCTTTTACAGATCTATCTATAGGATTTAGCTGACAGGCTGTAGTATTTGTAGTATTGACTCCTGTAATGTTACAGCTGCTTATCATGTAACATTCCCAATGCAATACCATTCTGTTTATCTCGCTCCCAGTAGAAATGGTACTGCTGCGGAGAACACAGCACCCCGACACACTGCGGAGCAGAAAAAGTACTTCAAGCTTCCGGTTCGGCACTAACCTTGTCGATGGTGAGCATGTAGAAATCAATGATGTTGTTCTCCTGGGCGTACCTGATCCTCGCCCTGCACTCCTCCTCGTCTATCAGCTCTCCGATGTACTCGTTCACAAACTCGCCCTGTTTGAGAAAAAGACCCTTTAATGTCAAAGTGAAAACAGTGCCTATACTTTAATAGGCACACTGTATATAAGCCTGATCATATCTTTGCTGTAACTCATCACAGTCTGGGTGGGTGAGCTTCCAAAAAGGCCGTTTTAACCTTCTTAAAAACACCAGGAACATGAATGTCCGGCCTTGGGACCTTTGTTGCATGTTATACCCCTCTATCTCTCCCCCATTTTTACAGTGTCCTCTGCCAAATAAAGGCAAAAATGCCCCAAAAATATATCTTTAAGGAACACCAACTAATTTCCAAAAACTAAATAGACATATTGACCTTCAATGGGATGAATCTTTCCTGATAGTTTCCACATTTGCATGAGACATTGGCTGATCCCACTAAAGCCTCCGGCCTTACCTTCTTGACGTCCCGGAGAGAGATCAGGCCCCAGCCTTTCCCGGGCGTCTTGATGATCTTGGTCTCCGGGTAGAGGCGTTTGGTGAAGTCCTGGTTGCAGCAGCGCTCCCCGTTGGGACACACCTGAGGGTGGCACTCGTACTGCAGCATGCGGTTCAGACACTCGGACTCAAACCCACACGGCCTCTCGTCTGTCGGCTTGCAGTTACACTTGGGGATCTCAGCGATGTCTGCGGTGTAGACCTGAACCTTACCGAAGGGTTTGTTGACCTGAAAGGAGATTAAAAAAAATAAAACAACATAAGAAAAGGAGACATCAACATCATGAAACATAAATAAACAATAAATTGTATCTATTCTGGAGGTGATAAAAGTAAAATAATTCTTATTTATTCATTCTTTAATATAGAGTCTTCACATGTATTAACTGATTTACTTGGGTTTGTATCTTTAAAAAATGCATTTGAACAAAGAGACAAAAGCAAAGATGCACATTTTTAGATTTCCCACCTTGATAAATTTATATGGGGGTGGCTTTCGGCTGTTCTCCTGAGCTTCCTTGGCCTCTCGTTTAATTTTTATGACCTTGAATCGAATTTCAGCCTCCACCAGAGCTGAGGAAACAAGACAACGTAGAGGCTCATTACATTTCATTTCATCTGTGGAAACATTCAGCTGAACATTTGACGATGCTTAACAGTGGTTGATAGAAATAACAAGGGCAATTTCAAAACTACTCCAAACCTGAAAATATTTAAATTAGAACATGTATGCTTTTCTAGATGTCTTCAACTTCTTTTTAACACGTTTCAATTCAAAGTTAACATATAAATGTGTGTAGTTCAGAGTACTGTATATGATGCTAAAGATTGCTGATATCAGAGAAACGTTTTTGGTAATTATTAGGGGTGTCACGATTTTGGACATTGATCAAATTTAGCTTCAGTGATTCTCCCAGTATTTTTTTTTTCTCTCAGCCCCCGCCTACTTGCGTGCGTCCGAACACTTCAAAGACGACACAGGGTATCTTACCGGTAGCCTGCAGCTGCACTTTAGGACACCATGACCACTGCCGGAGCCACTGATGGAGAAAAAACAAAATCCTCCCGCTTCTCTGAAGTCACCGCTGTGACGATATTTAACTTCCCCGTGAGTTATGTAAACGACAAACGCATCGTTGAAAAACTAGTTTGAGGGCTGCAGAAGATTTTAGAAGACTGCAGCAACCGAAGAAAACAGCGCTCATCGAACTGTTTGGCGATTTCAGTCGTGATATCTCCACTTCAAATCGATTGTGTGTCTACATCGCCAACTGACCAATCGTGACACCCCTAGTAATTATGTGTAGCAGTTGTGCGTTGATGCAACTTTGCTTCACTTCTTTCATGAATTTTAATGACTTTGATGAAAATGAAAATGGCCTAAGAATTGTATTTTTCTAGGAGGTAGTCTAGGTCTTCACCATTCTTGAAGACTTTGCCGATTCCGGTCCTCTGGTGCCTGCTGCCCCGGTCTCCCTCCATGTACGGAAACACTCGGCCCTGGTGAGTCCAGAAGTAGTCCTTGGAGCCGAAGAAGAAGACCGGGAACTCTCCGATCTCGTGGCGAAGGTGCTGGATGTTGGTGGGGATGTTTCTAGGGTGGTAGATCTCTGCAGGCCACCATCTGAGGAGGAAAAAAAAGGCAGTTATTATTAGAGTTATTAATTCAGAGTCTAGGTCACAATACAGAACAACATAAAACACAGTACTGAATCAGGGATCAGTTTCTCTGACCTGTATGTTCCCAGTTTGACCCAGATGATGTCTGTGTATTTGGGTTTTTTGCCGGCCCGGCAGTCGTTGCAGAACCAGCTCCCATCAGGCATAGCGATGTTCAGGCAGTCGGGGTGGAAAGCTGCAGGACAAGACTCGCAGCACAGCAGCTGTCCTCCTGCAACACAAAAATTTAAACGTTTAGTTACAAGTCAACGACTTTGAAGCTGGCAAGAGAGCTCCAATTTACAGTTGAGTCATCTGTGCAAGGGTGATTAAAAAAAGCACAATAAAACGCAAGCATTTAGTACGACTGGCAGCCAAAAAACTGCCACGTACACTCTCGTTAATCGACCCAAACGCATTGTTCTGTGTGCGTTTTGGTTGTGAAGCTGAGAGGATACAGGGGCAGGACTGGTGCAGTGGCTCATAGGCATTTACACAGGATTTTGCGTTGATGGAAGAACTATCATCTCTTACTCTCTAGCCAATTTTGATATTAAAACTTTAAGTTATATGGCATCAAACTTTTGCCAGTCAGAGCTTGACAAATTCTACGACTGGCTTGCTTTCTGGGTTTCAGTATCATCTTACACAAACTCAGAAAGTAACACTCACATGAAATTACAGACGACTCCACAAAACTGGCAGTGATTTCAACTGAAAACTGATGTTCAGGAAGTGCTGCAGTTCAGCATTTCCTCGGATTCTCAGTAGCACTTTGTGTGATTAACAGCTTCTCACCCGCCCTGGTACAGCTCCAGTGCAGTTGGTTGTGCCAAAAATGATTTCCTTGATACCCTTTATAGATATTAATTACTTTGAGACTACACTTTGTTGCACTAGAAGAACATTTGCTGTACTCTCTGTAGAGCTGTTACATCATATTACAGCAGGGTCTCCCGCCAATTTGCTTTTCTTTTATGAGTGCGGCTATTGTTTTTGCTGACATCTACTAACTAAAATGATAATGAGCCAAGATGCGTCAGGATCTGTGTGGCATATCACCTCTGCTAAACAATGTCCTGAGGGGAAACCCTGTGAAGAAGGGTCTGGACATTTAAGTCAGATTTTTCTCACAATGGTCCTTGTTCAAAGTCAATAAATGAGGAGGTCCGATTGGGATCTGAAATCCTTAAATTTGTAAACTGACCCAGCCGCAACATGCAAACCGGGAAAGACACAAAGAGGAAAATGTATACTAAGATTTATACAAATGCAAGAGAAGCCATTTACTAATCATGTGGACATTAGGCGTGCCACGGTAGTCAGTGTTACCGGTGATACACGGTGGTCGGGCACACATCAATTACAATACGTGCCCACTGTCGTTTTGCTTTTTCTTTTTACAGAAATAAAACCCATTTGGTTAATTTTGGCGTATGAGCGCCGTGTTATCAATACATAGTCGGACGACGGACGCTACAAACTGAAAGTGAATGCATCTGCTCCGTAAGGAGTCTGTTCAGAGTAGCAGGTGTCATATTTCACACACACAGGATGAAAGAGAGTTGTCAGACAAAATGATGGCAGAAGATTTGGTGTCGAAGCGAAAAGGAAAAGCGCCTGTTTGGCAATATTTCAGATTCAAACCCAATGCTATAAGGGAAGCATAACGTTAATGAGGTAATCGCCGTGAGGAGGACAGAGTGGGAACCTGCAGCGAAAGCTGGACCGGAGAGGCCGGACACACAGCCATCCGACGGTAAAGATCAAAGTCAGCGCTCCGCAGATATCGAGCAGCGTCTTTTCTTGTAAAATGTCCGGTGTAATCGGTAACACCGGTGTTGTTTATTAACCGGTGGGAACATTTCCTCACCGTCACATCACTAGTGGACATACTGCTGGCATCATGCTGTTTGTTCAACAGCCACAGTCAAAGACGTAAACTACGCATGTTTAAAGGATGTTAAATGGAAGTTTAGTATAAAAATTGCCGTTTTACAGCTGAAATTTGTTTTTATCACCATAAAAGATCCTTAAAATGATTGTGGTTACATGACTGGCTGGTCAAGCAGACAAAACAATTATCAATATTTGGCTATTGGTAACTGGCGTCCTTGTTAGTAAGAGAGGAGAGGTGACAAACCTTTGGAGCAGACGAAGCACCAGCTGACGTTGACGTGACTGTGGTGGCTGTAGCCCTTCTTGGCGTGGAAGTGGTTGGTGCAGATGATTGCGGTGTTGGTGACCATCTCACTGCCCGCAGCCACACACAGGTCCCCGACGTGGTACGCGACGGGGCAGCGCAGACAACGCATCAACCTACCTACAGTACGGAGAGCGAGAGAGACACCAGATTAGACAGATTTACATCACTCAGAGGACCAAATGCCTGCTGTAGAAAAGCACTGTTTTACTTTAAGTCTACAAAACTAAGCTTATTCTGTTTGGGGTCCAATCTGTCACAAACTGTAAAGATGGGTAGCTGCATCATATTTCATCAGTGCCTTGTTTTCATAGTCACCACATTAAATGCTGTAATCTCACTGTCATATGTATCCTAAATAGAGAAAGCAAAAAGGAGAATATTCCTTCATAGAGTTCGATCCTTTAGAAAATGTGGCCTGGCTGTAGTTAGAAGGAACAAGAGACTTTTTGGCAAATACATTTATATTCCTTTAGCTACTTTTTACCTTTAAATTAAATGCTTGTAACTGTGAGGTTCAAAGAAATTACTTTTAATTTTTGGCAAAATTTTGGCATTTCTCTAACTTTTCTTAACTCTATAAAATCATCTCTCACACTTAACTGATCTATTCTGAAACTCTCCAAATGTCAGGATGTTGCTGGCTGATAAGGATGATGATGATGCATTTCCTTTACAGTTATTAAGATGGACAGTTGACTCAAAAATGTCCTTCCCACACAGCTTTTAAAAAAGCCCCAATACAATTCCATCAGCTAGTATGAAGTTCAGCCTGCAAGAAATGAATAATTAAAGCTGCCTTTATAGAAAATGATATAAATATGAAAACAAGTATTCTTTACTTTTAGTAACTAGTGCATTTGATCCTTTACAGAGCCCAGGATTAAACTTAACTCTCCAAACTAAAAGTACCTGTAAATGTAACAGAGTCTCAAAATTAAAAAAGTGACATCTCTGGTGCTGCAGAGCCTCACCTTTGGCGGACTTCTGCTTGGTGCGGCAGCCGTAGTGGCAGCTGAGGCAGGCGTGGAGCGGACAGCGGAAGCCCTTGTTGTCGAACACAGTGAGGGGGTTGAGGCGGATGCACGCCTCGTGGTAGAACTTGCCGCAGTGTTGGACGTGGCAGCGACGCACCGCGCCGTCCAACTGCTTACAGTGGAAACACGAGTGAATTCCTGAGTGGACAAACGGGGAGGGAAGAAAATGTTAAACAGCAATAATTTACAAATATTATCACGAAAACCTTACTGATAAAACAGATGCCTACTCTCACTGTTCCACTAACTCTGTCTATACTAATAAGGTACTATATGCACATATGACATTAAGGGTGGGAATCAGGAGTCAGCTCATAATACAATGCTGTGATGTTATTTACTTTTTCACAATAACAAAAGGGTCGGGTCACCAGTAATTTATCAAGAAATAACACCAAATATTAGCTGGTTACAGGCTCTAAAATTAAATTTAAAACTGCTTTTATCTCATTCATATAATTGTAAACTGAATAGCTAAATAAAAACCTTGTGGTTTTGACATTTGGTAAGAGAAAACAAAATTAAGACAAATATTCTTCGGAATTTGAGACATGATTTCATTGACTAAATTGTTCATAGATTAGACAAAGAAAAAAATAGATTAATTCATAACAAAAGTAATTATCTGTGGAGAAAGGGACCTAATTAGATGATGTGATGTGATCAGTCAAAAACTGAAAGTAGCGCAGCAAGAGGTCACTTATCATAACATAAAGTAACCAATCGCTGTTTCCTGGACAAAGTGTGAACTCCTCACCTGTGCTGCACTCCTGACACAGCAGCTTCTCGTCAGGTTTTAATAACAGACCCAGACAGTGGAGGTGAAACATCCCACAACACTGGCCTTCACAGGGCACCAAGTCCTCACCAGCCTGCTCACACATCTGTAAAAGAAAAATACACAGATCAAACAAATATGCAGAGATTGAGACAGTTCAGTGCATGTGATCAGAATAAAAGATTGAAAGGGACAAAGTGGGAAACACCACAAACATTTAAACTGAAAATATGTCTATATTCCACAGATGATTATACAAGCATGGAGACTTGTGTGATCCAGCATGTTTGTCTAACATTCCCCACTAATATATTTGTATTTACTAGCAAAGCAGCATTTTTCCAAGAAATGTCTTACATTGAAATAAAGAGTTTGTTGTTACAATTCAAATTAAAAGACAGTAAAACGTATAAGAGGCAGACCTACCTGGCAGACAAACTCTTTTTTCCGTTCGCCCTTCTTTGTCCCGTCTAAGCTGTCACTCGGAGAATCCGGACGTCCTTCACTCCCAGAGCCCTGCAGCAAACAACATGTGGTGAATTTTTAATAAATGAGACAATGCTGATTCATAAGAATTCAATAGCCATACATTCACACCATCTGAAACACAATTAAAAAGTCAAACTATGTCCAACAGACCTGAGTGATGAAGGAAACT
Organism: Hozukius guyotensis; assembly: GCA_916700995.1. NCBI lineage: Eukaryota > Metazoa > Chordata > Actinopteri > Perciformes > Sebastidae > Hozukius > Hozukius guyotensis. The sequence continues at coordinate 58,179 of CAKALU010068780.1, read as the reverse complement.
AATAACAATCAAAGTTGCCAATGTGAGTTCTGCTCATGAAATGGAAAATTATCCAGTTCTCTATATTTTATTAAAACGTCTCAAAGATTTTGCTTGAAGATGACTTGTACCATTAATAATAAGCATGTGTAATTAAATTAAACTAATACCACCTAACTTGCACTGGCAGGCTCAATCTTAAAATTATCGTTTAGCAACGTCAAACTGCAAAATAACGATTTGTGGCTCTTAAGCACTTCACAACTTCCTTAGGTTTACTAGTAAATGTCAGACTGATCTGAAGTTATTCCCCCTCACCTCGGGATCAGGACACGGGGAGATCCGCCTTCTCTTCGCCTTGGAGGGCGTGGTCTGGTTCTCTCCATCCAGCTTCCTTTTCCTCCTACGCTTTGGTTTCTCTGCGACTTGGTCTGCTGTGAAAACAAAGTGTTTGAACAAATGACAACCAAGTATTGCGGCGCCATAACATAACAGCCAAAATGTTGTGGAGTCAAGATCGACGCCACAGAATGTAAATTTAAAAGATTAGTTTACCAGTGAGGAGAGCTTTTGGCTTCCTCACTCTCTTCTTGGTTTCCGTTGCGTCTTTGTCAGTTTTCTTCCGTCTTCTCCGCTTTTTTTCTGTTCCTTCTGAAGTCGAGGCCTGGGAAGGTTGTGGATGTGATAAGCAAGAAAATCAACATCTTATTACAAAGTGCTTACTATTATTAGTCCGGGTGGGTGGGTGTACGAGATTATACCGGTTTGAATTTATGCCAACCGGTTGAACCGGCATTTGTCGTTATGACACGTGGTGCCGACGGCGTCACGGTGCTAAATCCAGCTTGTACTGCATTAGTAATAAGCAATATGACAACGTGAAAAACATAATATTATGTTTGTTTATGAACGGACTAACAGAGTCACTAGTGTCTGACAGGCCGTGCGCATCTGCCAAGCCGATACCGGTGACTTTGAAAAAACACCGGCAACATGAAGGAGATCAAATTTCAGTAGAGGTGGGAGGGAGGAAGACGCGCACGGCACATGTTGTGATTGTTTACTAGAAAAATCATGTGGTTTTGGGGTGACAACACAAGATGGGCTTCAGTGTATTGCAAGCCCGGCGACCCGTAACGTTAACAAGTGTGCAAGTGTGACGGGGAGTATGAAGTCAGCAGTAACGTTGCTCTGAACATAGCAGCGCAGTGTGTGTACAGTTTAGACTGTCGGTGAATAAATGCTACAACTCCTCAAGACCAAAGCCAAAGTCCCTGTGTCATTTTAGCAACAAGCCGCTAATCCGAGTTTTGGTGGAGCAAGTGCGACACCTAGTGTTAAAATTCTGTATACCAGTCCGGTCTCGTGGCTTAATATCAAACCGGTTTGAAATGTTTTTACACCGGCCCAATTCTACTTATTATCCATTTTAGTACTGATGTTCAGTAAAATATATATCTTACTGCATCATTTTAAGCAGCTTTTTGTTAGATGCATACTTGACAAATCATTTAAAGTCTCCACAGCAAAGTCCTCCTCAAATGTCAGCTATTACTTTGCAAAAACAGGGTCAGTTTTGGTCTGAAATAAGATTGCACCAGATGGAAATCTCACCTTTTCTTCAGCAACTTTGGTCGTTTTACGTCTCCTTTTAGGCTGCTGAACCTCGTCTGCCGTAGCATCTGTTGGTGGTCTTTTAGACCTCTTCTTTCGCTGCCTCTTGACTAAAATCAACAAGAAAAAATTAAAAAAGGTCAAACTCCATGATTTGGTTCTGACATGGACATTTTTTTTTTTATCTGCGTTAACGGTTAGAACAGGAAATGCTGACAACATTTTCAGGCAGCTTTTAGAGTAGCCTGATGATTCATTCAGAAAGCTTTCTCCCATCATGCGCCAAGTACCTAAGAGGCCAAAATAAATTGTCAGACTCAGCTAAAGGGAGTAGCTTATTCTCCTACATTTTAGTTTACATGAATGAGACAATCTCTTTCGCCTTTACTTCACTTTGTCAACTATGACAACAAAAGGCTCTTTTCAAATTAAATCAATTACCAGAGCTACATGTGTGAGGATTGTTAGTATTAGTTGTTGGTTCCAGTACTTATACCATCAAGTACCATTTAAAATTTTTGCTATGCTTCATAAATAGTAAAGAAAAAAGCAACCAATGGCCACTAAAATATGATTATCTGTGCCAAGGGGATTTTGGTGTTATGTGACAACACTAAAAAGCAAACAGCATTTTGGATACATTCTTATCTCTGCATTTCTAAGCTTCAGTGCTATCAAGGACAGCTTACTTGGGTTTAGCAGTCTCACAACAAAAATGTACCCTCTTTATACAATCAGGAGGGGACATTCTTAAATATACTGGTCACATTATGTGATAAATTCCACAACAACCCAACCACGTCACTATTTTACTAGCCACATGTGGCAATTTAAAGCTTACCAGCCATGGCCAGATTTAACCAACCCTGCCCTGGTTTCAACTTTCAACCAACCTGGAACTGAAACCGGAAGTGAGATTGGTTCGGAAATATCGCCTGTCGAAGAAACCAGCTTTGGTTTCCTTTTCTTCACGGGGTCAGAAGCGTTGTCCGTTGCAGGTTTTTTCCTTCTTCTCACCGTCTTCGTGGGAGACTGAGCCTGTCTGGGTCTCCTCTTTTTCTTTTGAGGTACGACTGATTCAGCTTGTAGATCTGGTGCACAAGTGGTGGGATCCTACAAAGAAACAACAACCAAATGTATTAAATGATGCCAGAAAAAGGCAAACGCTTTCTTAAGCTGCCAAAATATGACCATAATATTAGCCTATTGGGGTTTTACATCCTTTTAAAAATGCACATAGTATTTTCACACCTGGATTTCATTACAGATTTTCGTTGATATTGAAAGGTTAAAATATACAGTTAGTTGTGGGTTAATATGACTCTATATCTGAAGCCTATTCTACCTGCATGGATTAACCATGACATAAACTAAATATTTGTTTGTACGGGGGTTTTACTGGGCTGAAAAGCTTTTTCCAGTGTTTCATTTCCACTTTACATTTTGTCTGATTTCATCAAAACGTAAGTCTTACATCATAACTTTCCCTGCTCCCTATGTCTACAAGTCTGCACGAAAAGATTAGAAAAAATGATGTACAACAAGCCTTTCCCTGATGATACATTTTAGTGCGTTATCCTAACCTGTGAGGTCGGATGCAAAGGAAGAATTTCTTTGGAAGAAGCGGTGTCGCTGAATTGCTGTTTTGACAGGCAATTATTTAGATGGCCTTTGCCCCTTCTTCGCCGTTCTCCCGAGTTGAGTTTCGTTCTGGGTGCTCGTGTCTTTTTCCGTGTTGAAGTGCTGTCTTGGGACTGAGGGGCGGCTGTGGGGTCGTCGGCAGGGCCTACCAGCAGGGAGGGGAGATCTGGGCTAAGTCTGGACTCTGTTTCCTGGTCAATCTCGTGGCTCTGTTCTGGCTTCAACTTCTCCAAGATGCAGGGGTTCAGATGAGGCCCGTCATCATCGTACAGAAATGCAAAGTTCACCATGCGCTCATCCAGTGACATGCTAAAGGCCTCCTTGGCCTGAATGACGCCCATGTTCCACTGAGCCTGGAGTTTACGGGGCACAGAGGGAGCCGTCTGCATAGCAGAGGGAAAAAATACCAAGGTTATACAACAAGTCACAAAAGACACAGCACAGTAGTAATGTTTAATCATTGTGTTCAACTAGGGAACACATGTTGCTACCAAGAGATTGCCATTAATAAAAACAAATACTTGTTTTTACACTGTGGGAAATATCTTAAAACAAGATTACACACTTCATTAGCAGCATGTGACAGTTGTGTAAGAGACGACTTGATAACAGGCAAAAAGCACCTGCACAGATTTATGTGTTGAAACGTTATTCCTTTCTTGTTTGTTGGTGTTGAGAAAATGGACTAAAAGTGCGATGAGTCTGGCTGCTCGTATAATGGGCTCAAGGTTCAGGTTTTTTTTTTTTTAATTGCCTGATTTTTCATTTGGAATGCTCTTCAACTTTCTAGAAATGTAATGACAAGGGAGAACTTTGGATAAAACATTTTAAGGAAGTGCAATGTTTTAATGTTGCAAGGCTTCTGAGCCAAGTCTTTCTAAACAGCACACCATATCCTCTACAGGTCAATAATACGCAAGGGCGTCGCATAGGAGAAGAAGTTGATTTACCTTTTTGTGGATGACTCTGGCGGCTGGCTGTTTTTTGCCCTGGCTGAGCTCCTGGTATTGATCTTCCCCGGTGAACGACACCATGTTCTTTTCAAAGATGTAGCCTCTCTCTGGGGCGTCTCCAAAATACTGCACATGGAAAAGGAGGCCCGACCTGCTGTTGACTGCTGAAAAAGGAAATAAAAAAAAAAAAAAAAAACATTAAATAAAATGAATAACGGTATAAAAACACTGACTTTAACTTTTGAACACATCACTTAAAGCAAAGTTAATTTGATGTATCTCACCTTTCTGTTTCGGTTTGATGTGATTGTTGAATTCCGGGTCTGTGGTCACCATGCAAGGCCACCAGGGGTATCCTGCCACCTTGGTCCAAACCAAATCACCAACAGAAAAACGGCTCGGCAGAGGAGATTCTTCTGCATTCTCCTCCATCAGCTCTGGGATGAGATCAGGCTGGAGAAGAGAAAGAAGAATCAGTTAATCAATAGATAAAAACAGAAACTAATCAAGGTTCCAACGCCTTTTCCTTCCTTCCTTCCTTCCTATGCATCACTACCAGTATTTTAAACCTGCAAGTATTGGCTAACAATTATACACATACAATGAAGTGAGTCAAACTCTCTGCAGCTTTGCATTTAGGTTTAAAAACTTGCAAATGTTCTATCAATTTCCCACATTTTTAAGCCTATGATGTGGATATATTTATATATATCAATATTTGAATGTCAACAGATCGAACTAACTTTACATTTTTATATATATATATATATATATATATATATCTTTAGATACAGTTAGACACAATTCACTGTGTATTTAACTGTTCATAGGAGGCCTGGTACTTATGATCCTTTTGTCTTAATATCATCTGTCAGCATAACTGTAGTAGCTATTGGGTTCATGTTTGTCTTTAAACCAGTATTAGCTAGATATATTGCAGTTTATATATTTGCCCAATACAAACAGATGGTCTCGCTTGAAAAAAATATTCATCCTTTGGTTCTTAAAAGTAGGAATAAAAGCAAAACCTCATCAGCTGCTCCAGTTCCATCTACAGCATTTGTGTGGTCAAGTGGCTCCACAGGGATGGCGGAGGAACTGAGGTTTGGTTTTTGAGGTCCTCCCCTCCTTTTCTTTGAGTCCTGTCTTTTCTCTGGTCCAGATATAGCACCTTCGGTGTCCGAAGTGGTCCCATTGGCACAGCATGGCTCAAACAGTGGCTGCTTGACCACCTGGGGTATCGTCACCTTCAGTTCATGTTCAGTATGAGGAGTGCAATTGTGCTGATGGGTGCCATTCGTAGCAGGGGCTTCGGCACCCTTAAGCATAGGTGGCTCCGGAAGCTTAGGCAGCGCGTCTTGGTCCCCATTTAACACACGGGAGGTGAGGTCTTTGAGCCTCTCGTGGCTGTGGTTGTTATGACTGTGGCCAGCCATCTTCTGAAGGACGCCGTCTTGTAGTGTGGCGGCCAGCTGGGCAGCAGCTTTGTCCATTATTAGTAGAGCAGGGTCACTGCTCATGTCCCCCCCACCTTTCCGCACACTGAGGGACTCTGGTGGCTGCTTCATGCTGACAGGGTTGGCTGGTTCAAGCATCGAAGGCAGGGAGCTACCTTTGCTGTCCATCCCATCTAACCCCCTCCAGGCTCACTTGAGCTGCAGGACAGGACAGAAACTTATTACTCCACAGGTTTACAACATTAACACATCATGCAATATGGGGGCTCTTCATTCTGGAAAATTTGTAAAATGGCATTCTGGGATATGAATCCTAGGAGCATAACGTTACACATTTTTCAAAATGGCACTCACTTGCTCCAGCGGAGCATGCACAGAGAGATTGGAGGCGACAGAGAAAACTGCACCTGTCACGGAATGCTGTAGCAGCGTAGTTTTTAGATGAATAAGATAGCAGAGCTACTCGACTGAGTCGGAAGCGACAATACCTCTGTATAGTAAAATAATAACTCAATGAAATCCAGACCTATACGTTGATAACAACTAATGTGAACGAGATCCAAGTCAAACCCATTCTCCATTACATCCATGCATGCATAGGAAACAAAACCCACAGGGCGGGTGGAAAAACCTCTTACCGCGACAATTATTTTAAGTTGCCTTAATCCTGGGAAAAAAAAGGACTAGCTAGCTGCTAGCTGCAGTCTGGGGCAAAGCGGGTATGGAGAATGCAGGAGGCTGGCTGCTGCTGGCTGCAGGCTCCACCGCATGCAGTGAATGCCCAATGAGTGGGAGGCTCGCAGAGCTGCGTAACCACCGCATCACCGGCGAGAAAAGCCGCGGAAATGGAAGCAGCTGACAAGTCTAGTGGAGGGCGATTAATTGATGGAATTGACTACTTCAAGCTAAACATGTTACATTGCGGATTAAGTTCAAGATTCAAGATGTTTATTGTCACCCCGGTTGTACAGGTACAAACGTGAAATACTTTTTGCTGGGAAGCTCCATTAAAATAATAAGTTATATTACATTTACATTACAGTTATAAAAGGAAATACTTTGTACAAATGGCATATTAAGAACATATATATTAAGAACATATACAGTATAAGATATATTTTTGTGTGAGAAGGTGTCGTATGAATTATCTATTTAAAAGTCTGATGGCCTGGGGGAAAAACTGTTCCTCAGTCTGCTGGTGAGATTAAGTAACAAGGTAATTAGCTTAACACTGGGTTGTAATGTAACTGTTACAGTACGTTACAGTAACGTTTTAACAACAGCCCAGTCATTCTAAGGTTAACTAATAAAGTGTCTAAGAATCATACTGAATGACATCTGTAGGCATGAGACTACTCTCTACACATGTGCTTTTTCAATGTGTAAAAATGCTTTTTGATGGGAGTTACAGGATTAATAAAAGGCATTTAGAGGTCAGAAATGTGGATTTCTGAGTGCCACACAAGCTCTGTCACCCCTCAGTAAAGCTCATCGTTTGTGCAAATCTGAGTTACTTGCTTTCACCCTAGTCACAGCCATTATATATATATAATTATAGGGCAATGTCTGATTTGACACTAAAGCAAAGAGATAGATAGATAGATAGTAACTTTATTGATCCCGAGGGAAATTCAAGTTTCCAGCATCACAGTTCCATAGTGCAAAACATGTCAGTAAAAAAGATAGTAGTGCAAAGTACAAAGTACAAAAAATATACCAGATATAAAAATACAAGGAGATGAAGAAAACTGTTAAAACTGAGTATAGTGCAGGGTAACTCCAGCAGCTTAGTCTAAAGTGGAGTTACCCTGAACTATACTCATTTTTAACACTCTTCTGCACTGACTAGTACCAACAAATCTGGATAACCACTGTAACCCCATCAATCAGTGGAGCCTTTGCATATGCACAAACGTTTCAGGTAATTGCTCCCAAACCCACATAACAATGAATATTTAGGGCCTGGTGCTCTAAACACCATCTTTAACCAGTGGTTGCTCTATCATGTCATACACCAAAACGGGCTCCGACTATACTCTGAAGCGGAAGCCACGATGTAGGAATCTCATGGATCTCTACCATGGACCAGCGGACCAGCATTTATCCCCTCACCTCACCGTACAACCAGCATCTCTGTCATTGCTGCAGTCAGCCATTACACCGCATTCCAGCAAATAGCCATAGCCGCAACCCAAACGGCTAAATGCGGCTATCTTACAAGCTACCAAACCAGATTAAAACAAATACAATAATTAATAAATACAAGACTGGACGACTGCGGTAGTGTGTTAAAACTGATTTAATATTGTTTCACTGGTATAATAAATGTGTAGGCGCCATGACAGCTCGTTTCAAAAAGAAGCTAACAGTGCTAGCCAAAGCTAACCAGCGAACCATTGCAACTAACGTTAGCATGCTAAGCTAATAGTGCTAGCCGAAGCTAACCATAGCACTAAACGTTAGCATGCTAAGCTAACAGTGCTAGCCGAAGCTAACCAGCGAACCATTGCCGAATAGCACTAACGTTAGCATGCTAAGCTATCTGTAGCCAAAGCTAAGCAGCGAACCATTACACTAACGTTAGCATGCTAAGCTAACAGTGCTAGCCAAAGCTAACCAGCGTACCATTGCCAAATAGCACTGCCGTTAGCATGCTAAGCTAGCGGATCCTCTCTTGCTAAATGGATGCAGTGTTCTCGCAATAAAAAACACTCACGCCGGTTAATATCCCCACATTGACAATGCCATGAAAGACAGCTTCTTTGTAGTTTACCTGTTGAGTCTCCTCTCGGTCGTTAAAGGGGGAATATGTCCGTATTCATCCTGTAAAAGTTGGAGGATTTTTCATTCAAAGCTCGTTGCGGGAAACTCAAACTGTCCGGACAACCAGCGCGAAAAATACTAACTTCCGATTGGTCGAGAGCAGCGCGAGGAGGCTCCAACCGGTCCTTTCAAAAAAAACACAACCCAACCGTAGGAAGTAGCTGACCACGGTGTCTCCCGACTGTTTTCACATCATTTCACCACTTTTATACGTTATTTTTCAATTAATAAGTGCTGCTTACTGTCACAATGTTTATATATTTATTACAACAATGATGTAAACGAGCTGTGACGACTATCATATGTCATTAAACGTATAACGTTTAACGTTAGATGTACTGCCGTTGGGCTCCAACCGGTCCTTTTAAAAAAACCCAACCGTAGGAAGTAGCTGACCCCGGTGTCTCCCGACTGTTTTCACATCATTTCACCACTTTTATACGTTATTTTTCAATTAATAAGTGCTGCTTACAGTCACAATGTTTATTTGTTTCTTACAACAATAATGTAAACGAGCTGTGACGACTATCATATGTCATTAAACGTATAACGTTTAACGTTAGATGTACTGCCGTTGGGCTCCAACCGGTCCTTTCAAAAAACCCAGCCGTAGGAAGTAGCTGACCCCGGTGTCTCCCGACTGTTTTCACATCATTTCACCACTTTTACTATATTATTTTTCAATTAATAAGTGCTGCTTACAGTGACAATGTTTATATATTTCTTACAACAATACATTTTAACGAGCTGTGACGTCTAACATATGTCATTAAACGTTTAACGTTAAATGCATATTTTGAATTGCCGTTAGAACCCCAAAACCGCATCATCATTACAGTAAAACGGAAGTATGAAATAAATAATGTAAATATAATGTAAAAACATTATATCAGTGTGCCCACGTCAAATATATATATATACTTAATAATAATAATAACATTATTAAATAAAAAAATAAAATGTTTACAGACTAATCTTCGCTTTACAGTAGTTACATAAACATGTTCATGTTTCATTAAAATATTTTACAGTTTAAAAAATATATAAAAATAAAATAAATTAGACAACAAATAAAATATAAGGAAAGGAAAAGATGAATAAAATAGATAAATTTAATTAAATAAAAAAAAAAACAATCAGGGTCTGTTAAACAGCTACATGAAGCTACATGAAGAAGAAGTCATTATAGACTGTAACAATAACCTACCCTAAACCAAGTCAGTCCACAGTCTCATGTTAGGTAATTTATAAGTTTTTACTATTATTTACAGGTAAAAAAAAGTGGTAAATGTTACTCTGAATCTGGAACCAATAATGCAATATCTATATACAATAGTCGTGGTCGTATATTATTTAATTGTGCTGTATTCCTTAGGGGTGGATTGCAGTCCTCTGGAGGATACAGTGACCCTGGTCTTAATTAACCAGATGTGACGTCCTATAATTACATTTTAATCCACATATCAGTGTCAGTATTTATCCAAAGTAAAGCCAATGCATATGACATAGAGAATAGCCAGAAATACTGTCCCCTTGTTCCCTTACAAGAAGAAAATATAACAGCACATGTCATCTAATTGCTCTAAATATGAAACACACAGGTGATCATAGAAAAAAAAGAAACTGAAACCTAGATGATTCCTCAAAGCAACGACCTGGTTATGGCAGAGCACAGGCCTCCTTGCTCCACATAAATACTGTACAGTAAACTCAAGTTGCAGTACCAACAGAGGACGCTAGGGGGAGGGGAAAATTACTGAAATAATACAACCCACTTCCTGCCAACATTTGCCTTTCAAAATAAAAGAAGCCACCATCCTTGATGCAATATTACTGCACTGAATGATAGTTGATGAGTAATGAGCATGTGGACATTCCATTATTACCTATCTTTAAAGGTAGATTAAATAATAATTCATAATTGTGTTGGCTGCTTTAATAAATACATTGGGTTTAAAAAGGGGAAACACAAATCAATGGGGAAACGGACTTCAACATAATGCTGTGAATTAAAAAATGATTTCCTGAAGAACAGCACAAATGCAAAAAGATCTGCATTGGATACCTATTTCTATTTTTAGTTCCTTTATTCATCCACAGAAGTTTCAAGCAATGCTTTCTTGCTCACACTCACACAGTTACTCATTCACAGTTGGAAGCTGCCTTGTGCAAACACAATAGGTAGCTATTAGTGTGGCTGTAGCCACAGTCTTATCTGCTGGCTGCTGAGGAGCTCCACTTGCACAGTTGGGCTTCCTACAGCTGTGGTAATGAGGATGGCGGAAATGCAGCTCTTTCCCTTTCCTCGCCCACAGTATCCTGCTGGTTTGTGGATCACACTTGCTTCTCTAATGAAGACAAGTGTGGAAAAAAATGCAATAAGTACATTAGGAAAAACACAAAGCCCTCCTCTTGTTGTGCTCAGAGTGACTGATTTAGTTTGCTTTGCTCTTACTGTACCATTGTTAAGTCTATTCAAACATTGCCCCAGATGTATTTTTACCCCCTCACTCAACATAATGTTTGCTGGAGCAGTCCACTTTAGCTGGATAGAAAGTGAATTCAATTAAATATTTATGGCCATCTTTAGGAAGTGCAATCTAGATGGGAATTAAAAATAGAATCAATCTGAAAATCCCTATGCCCACAAAAATAGCTACATGGCACTTTAGTTTGACCTAATCAAAGGATACTATTTTTGATTAACTTATATAGTCTTTCACAGCATAAATGAAAGACTACTTGGATCACTTATGTTAAACTCTCTCTCTCTATATATATTGGTAGACACAAACAATACAAAGGTAACTTTGCACTATACCTTTGTCATGCTATTCAGTTATCAGACCTCCTATTTGTGGAGCTGTAACCTGTGAATATTTGATGTTAAAACAATTATTCATTGTTGAAGAAAAATAATTATATGTATGTGCGAGGTAATCAAAACAGTGTCAGTAAAGAAAAAGATAACGCCTGCACATTACTTTTTTATTGACTGATTTTGATCCTGCTTGGATCTTCATCAGGTTAAAGTGTGAAAAAGATCAATCCAATATATCAAATCAATATGTCAAATAGATCAATAAAAATATTGTGGCATGGAGTAGTGTGCAGGCAAAACAATTATTCATTATCAAAATACATATTTTTATTTAATTTATTTTATTATTTTAATTTATTTTTTCATATTTTTTAGCAATATTAGTCAATATGATATAGATTTGTTTGTATAGTAATGCTGGGTGCTTATGTTTTTTTTTGCATCAACGAAGCACCTTAATTTGTCAGATATTTAACACACTGGATTAGGCAAAAACAGACATTTTTGTATGATTATTTTATCCATTAACGGTTTCTTAATTAATTTTTCAGAAATAGCAATTTTGTGATTTGATTTTGCAGCTCTTTCCCAATATTCAATGTATAAATTGCACTGATACAAGACTTTTTAAAGATAGAAAAAGTAATGTTCCCTTGACACCTCAAACAACCACCTTTGCAACCGCTTGCAACCAACCTCCCTCCAACCCGGAAACACGGGCTTTTATTTCATAAACACACCGGAAGTTTCACCTCCTCATACGATCACAAGCTGCTTAACACACAACAACAGCAGTTTGACGTCACTCGGGATCCATTCCGGTTAGCTGTCATCTACGTAGAAGAGAAGGGAAGGACATAACACGACATGGAGCGAAACTTTCCGTTGTACAGTTAGTTATACATGCGTCTTAGCTTCCTAAAAGTAAACCAGGATTTGTGTCGTTATTCTTATGTACCACGTTAGCGGTTCCTTTCGTTTCGACGCCTTGAACAAACAGTGACTAGTTAACCGGCTAGCTTAGCTTAGCTAGTAACTGACAGTAACGGTTCTAACTGACAGTAACGGTTAAAACGGCTGAGTTCAAACAGAAAGCCTCCGCATGGCGTTAATCCTGTTTACCAGGTCTCGGGCACCTTTAATGAAAACGTCCAGGTCGTTAAAGAGCGAATTCAGGAAAGGTAAAGGTAAGGTTTCTATCTTCCTTTCTTACTAGTTAACTCACTGTTTATTATATATATATAGAGACCAGAAGAAATAAAGCTAATAATCAACTTATTAGCATCAAGAGGTAACGTTATTTACAGGTGCTTGTGTTGGTTGGCCCTGTCTGGGTTTTTTAGGAAGATGGTGGGTTATCTGAGCTTAAGGTATTTCATAAATTGGCTTAATGTTATGTTTATGGAGACCAGACAAAAATGGTAACAATTAACTTAATTATATTAGCATCAAATGAGTTTACAGGTTCTGGGTTGGTTGGCTCTGTTTGTGTTTTCTGGAAGATGGTGGGTGAGTCAAGGTGACAGCATCACATTTAAATACCGCCCATCATTCATTATTTTAAGGTACAAACACGTTTTCTTTTTTGCATAAAGGCTGTTATTACATGTGTGGTTTTGGTGTTATCACGTCTTCTGCTTGAGGCACCCTGCACCTTTTCTGATTTATGATTCAATAAGGAGAATATATAGACATGATTTGGGATTCAGGTTATTTGAGGTCAACCTCTTTTATTCTGGCTATCCAGCGCCCCCCCTCTTTCCACTGCAGTCTGTGAGGATGCTCGTTGTTATGGCAGGCTGGTTTCCATCTTTTTATTCTGCATCCACAACATACCCGACTCTAAAGATGTAAAGCAAGATGATTTGTCGGATCTAAAATGAATATTATGGTTCTATGTTGTGCACCCATTTGAACCAAAATGCCGTGTTTTCCGACCATGAAGCACAGTTTATCTTGGTCGTCTGTTGTTATCACTTATCCGGGAGACTGCAGCTCGAAGCACCACACCTTTTGTGATGAGGAGCACACAAACATGATTTGGGAGTCAGGTTATTTGAGGACAACCTCTTTTATTCTGGCAGTCGAGCGCCCCCCTCCTACTACTGCAGTCTGTGAGGCTGCTTGTTATTATGGCAGGCTGGTTTCCATCTGTTTATTCAGCATCCACAAGATACACGAATCTTAAGCAAAAAACTAACAACAAAGGAGGCCATATTATGGTTCTATGTTGTACTGATTTTGAACCGAAATGCCCTGTTTTGCAACCATGGAGCACAGTTTATCTTCTGTTTATCGTTGACGTTTGGACAAGGCTGTGAAATGTTGAATGTAAATATATTATATATATACACAAACACTGCAAAGGTATTTGTGCTACATTTGTAGTGTTATCTGAGCTTAAAGTATTTCATAAATTCACTTAATGTTATGTCTATGGAGACCAGACGAAATAAAGCTAACAAAAGGAGTCATGTAACATTGTTTACAGGTCCTGGGTTGGTAGGCCCTGTTTGTGTTTTCAGGAAGATGGTGGGTGACTCAAGGTGACAGCATCACATTTAAATACCGCCCATCATTCATTATCTTAAGCTACAAATCCCTTTCTTTGCATAAAGCTGAGGTTTAGTGTTATCACTTCTTCTTGAGACTGTGCAGCTCGAGGCACCGCACCTTTTCTGATGAGGATTCAATAAGGAGCATATAAACATGATTTGGGATCCAGGTTATTTGAGGACAAGCGCCCCCTCCTTCCTCTGCAGTCTGTCAGGATGCTATGCACAGTTTAACATTGCAAATGCATAAACATAGATATATACATATAAGTATATATATTATAATGTCTCACCATTTTAATTATGCTATAACATGTCAAAGGTTATTTTTTTATTACATTTATATGTCACGCACAAAAAAACAAAAACAATCTCATACAAAGAGAAGAGACGCTTTGTACCATATTTAGTAGCTACTTTACACCTGCAGTCCCTGCAGGGCAGGTAGACACAAACACTGCAAAGGTATTTGTGCTACCTTTGTAGTGTTATTTGAGCTCAAAGTATTTCATAAATTGGCATAACGTTTTGTCTATGGAGACCAGATGAAATAAAGCTAACAATTAACTTAGCATCAAGATGAGTCTGTATTACATGTATGAGTGTTATCATTTCTTCGGGAGACTGTGCAGCTCGAGGCACCGCATCTTTTCTGATGAGGAGCATATAAATATGATTTGTGATCCCGGTTATTTGAAGACAGCCTCGATTCTGGCTGGCGAGCGCCCCCCTCCTTCCACTGCACTCTGTGAGGATGCTCGTTGTTATGGCAGCCAGGTTCCCATCTGTTTATTCAGCATCCTCAAGATACCCAAATCTAAAGATCTAAAGCAGGATGCGACGATATATTATGGTTCTATGTTGTGCTGATTTTGAACCTAAATGCCCTGTTTTGCGTCCATGGAGCACAGTTTATACTGGTCATCTGTTTATTGTTGATGTTTGGACAAAGCTGTGAAATGTTGAGCCACAGAAATGTAGAATAATATATGCTAATGCATATAAAGAAATAAAGAAATGCACAAAAAAACAGTCATCTCGTACAAAGAGAAGAGAGGCCTTTGCCATATTTAGCTACTAACTACTTTACAGCTGCAGTTCCTGCAGGGCAGGTAGACACACTGCAGGTATTTGTGCTACCTTTATAGTGTTATCTGAGCTCAAAGTATTTCATAACTTGGTTTGCTTTGTCTGACCAATAGTCAAAATAAACAATTTTATGATATGATACAGAGGAAGCACTTCATATTTGTGAAGCTGTAACCTGCAAATATTTGGTGTTATATCAAAATAAGTATCGACTAATTTTTGCAATATTTGTCAATATGATACAGATTTTTTTTTCTTTCATATGCTGTTTATTCCATGGTAGATGTCCCTTTAAGGTCTCTGGGAGTATAAAAGCATTGTGGAATAAGCTGTAAATCATTGAGCTATCATTTTTGCATCAATGAAGCACCTTAACTTGTCAAGTATTTAACATTCTGGACTAGGGAAAAACAGACATTCCTGCTGACTCTAACGACCCATAACTACAGTCGTCACACCTAGGAGCACCAATGCACTGAGTGGTTTCTATTATCCTGCTAACGACCCCACAGAGGTTAAATTCCTGGATTCCCTACCATTCAGCCAGAACTGAAGAAGCTTCTTGGATGAGAAGCGAAACGTCTTCAAGAATCTAAACCAAGTTCAGTTGATGCTGATTTAACCCTTACTCGGATTCCTGTATGGTTATTTTATCCATTAACAGTTTCCCAACAGCATCTCAAAATTTGGTATTGTATAGCAATATTGAGATGTAAAGTCACATATACTGTTATACAAGGTTACAAGGCAATACAAGCTCTGGCAATAAAGGCGAAAAAATAACAAATAAAAACAAAAATGTCTGAAGGAGCTACCAGCCGCCACGTCTGCACGAGCTGCCACCTTTTCAGTTGGTTACAATAAAAAAAGTTTATAAAGGATTCACTCACTCCTAAGACTAATATATTAGTAATCATAGCACCACTTTAACTACCTCAAAGACACAACTACACTACATTAATTTTATTCGTGTCCCCATCTTTTTTGAGGAATTATTATCTTACTTGTTATGAAAACTTTTCTCTCTCACTCACGAGTCTTGAACTGGACATTGGTCAAAGTGAATGTGGCTGCAAACAAACTCAGACATTTCATATCACCCCATGTTTTTGATAAGCGTTGCATGTTATCTGTTGTATAACCGGCAGAGAAATTCAGATGATATGTCTCCTTGCACCTTTTTTGCTAAATACAATATGTGTATCACAGCTGTCAGTGAGTGGAGTTGAAGATATTATAGGAAAAGCTACAGAAGAGATAGTTAATGTCTGTATGTCTCTTAAAAGCTGTGCTTATAAATAGATGAGAGGGTCATAAAGTGAATCTGTCAGTCTGCGCTGGCCAGACTGAGGCTGAGCTCTTGGCTTTAGGCCCAGACTATCAGACAAATTGTGGTGCTTCCACGAAGAAAGGTCAGTGCCTCTTATAACTCAACCTGAGACAGGCAGGTCTTAATTTTCCCATTCTGTTTTCATGCTGACATGAGTGCTATTACATGCCTGTAGTATGACAGGGGATCAATGGGCTTTAAGGTCCTGCTTTGACTGCTGAACATTGACCAGTATGTACTGTAGTCCTTCCAAAGTGGATTAGTAGGAGTCATCAAACAAAGGTTGCAAGGTCAGAGAGGTAGTAAAGATTATTGCATTATCTAACACAACGTCAATAAACTACTGGAGAAACCATAACGTTTCAGTGTAAGTGTCCTATTAGTGGTTGTGTGGTTGCTGCAAAGACATGGAGCAGTCAGTGTATTTACTTATTTAGAGCATTTACTCATTTTACATGGTTTATCCAGCTGAGACCACTCTCATTTAAGCTCAGTTCACACACTGAGACGCCTGGAAATGTGAGTTTCAGTTGTCACTGCACTAACAAAGGGCGTTGTCCAAGGGGAAATGACCCAGAAACTTCATATTTTACATTAATGGGTACTGTGAAAGGAGATGCTTGACTTTTGAGAGCCAGTAAAGCCACATTCTCAGGAAGTCGCAGTCTGGATGTTAGCATACCAACATATACTGTCCAATAAACACACTTGTGTTGAGGCCATGTCACTGTTTCCAAGCCATGGTTTGTTTTCAAGTGGCCACCATGGAGCTAAACAAATATATTAATAATGTAAGATGAAAGATGAAGCTCATAATGGCCCTGGATTTAGAGCAGAAGATTGTACTGTTTGGTGTTCTGGATCTCATGCAAAGAAACATCTTTATTTATTTTTTATTTTTTTATTGGCGCAAAAACAAAACAGCTGTGACTTTACAGGTGGTACAACAATAAAAACAAGGGGGAAATACTTAAGAAAAGACCAAGAAAACAAGGTGACGTACAGACCTTGACATGATACATAACAAACACAACAAAACAGACATAACAAAACCAAAAAAGGATAAAATAATAGTCATAATAATTCTAGTAACAACATCTTAACCAAATAAGAAAAGATAATAATAATAATAATAATAAATGTTTGAAAAATAATAATAATGATGACAAAAATAAAATAACTAGGTGGTAATAATAAGGAAGGAATTCAAAATAAATGAGTAGTTAGATATCTAGAAGTAACATCTTTGATGGGAGTTATCCAGTTGATAAACCAATTGCATTGCCCTCTCAACGGTCCTGTTCTTTTGCCGCTATTCACTCAGATTTCTACATTATGAGCTTACACTTTTGATAAAACAACAAATATTTTACCATTTTATTATCAGATCCAATCTTTTGTTAGATGTTTAGCTAACAAAAAAAATCTGCATGTTTGGATTGTTTTTGTGCAAGACGGCTGTATCTGTGTTGTAATAGCTGAAACCAAAAGTAACGATGTGTTGAACTGGCTCCAGGCCGCCCACACGGTGCAGGAGGAAGTGTTTAAGCTCGTAACAGACAAACAGCTGCAGGCTGCTGGTAACGCATGAGTTAGTTGTTGCAGCAGGTGAAAGTCAAGCAGGCAGGGCAGGGCAGGGCAGGGCATGACCTTGTCATGACCTTCCGAGGCCAGGCCTAGTTTGGTTTGAGTCAAGACCAATTCATACTTGTAAACAACAATCATTTTTAATAAGTCAACAACGATTAAGATGTTTCTGTAGAAGTATTGTAGTCATAAACTTTTATAGGGGTTTGGATCAGAGACAGGTTCAGTGTACATGCTTCATAAAACAAAAGATACGACTTCTTGCTTTACATTTTTTTTATCAAAGTTGATCTGGATGAGAAAGAATATAGTATTGCTAGGATATATATCAAATACAGTGTTGCTACCATGTTTAAGAATCTTATTCTTAATGTAGTGAACATATTTGGGTATTCTATTACTGTGGTTATTGGAGAGAAACTTTGTGTTTACTGGAATCATTTTGAGTTTACTTGAATGAGTTTTTGAGCATGAGTCATGATCTCTTCTCTATTCTGCAGTTTTGCGGCTACACAGAAAGAATTGACAATATTGCCAGAGAAACTGAGAATTAAGTTGTATGAAAAAGTGAAGTTAGCCATTTAAAATAAGTCTTCTGAATTATCATTTGTCAAATTCCTATATACAACATGTATTTTATGTCTCGGAGCCCTCCTCTGTTGCTCTTCCTGGGGTTTCTACTTTTCTTTTCCATTACATTTTTCCACCACACCAAATTCCATTCTCAAATTTTACACTTTAAAGTTTCTTTTAAGTTTCTTCAAATATTTATCAGTTACTTTTCCAAATGTTTACTTTTCGAAATCCACATGAACCAGTCTTCACATCGGCATAAATTAGATCCAACCCACAGCACTTATTTAAAAAGAAAATACGCCGCTTTTAAAGCTGGTTTGCCTGTTACGACCGTTATTTCCTTCTTCCAAAACAGTGGTGAAGAACACCAAGGAGCAAATGCCAGTTTTCATTAAAACAAAATTATGACTGGTGTGTTAACTGCATGCCAAATTAATCAGAGCACTCGAGGCCAGATTGTGTCCGAAGATACGAACGATTGCTGACAAGTAATGGAGCATTTAAAAGGCTATTTTTATGAAACATGAGAGCAGAAATGGATACTAATGATCATGTGAATTTTTTCTGGTGCAGATATATGAATATAGGGGAAATACTGATTAGTGTAGCCCAATATTTATCTGCATATGTGCAGAATTACCAGGTTTAAACAGAATGAATATACATGCAAAAAAAGTCGAATGTGCAGCATTCGAATGTTGATTTGCAACGTTATGAATGAAGCTTCGAACTGTTCGCTACAGCCCTAGTTATATGCTGCAAATTTGTGATTTTGGGTTATTTAAATAAAACTGACTTGACTTGAAAATTCACACAATGTTTAGTAATGCCACCATGGCATATGAAGTATGCGTTATGCAAAACACTAAGTCATTTTAATGGGGGTCCATGTGTAAAAGCAACACAGGAGTCATGATAGAAACTTCACACGAGGACCATATTTTTGTACATAGCGCCATAAATTTGCATTCTGATTAAGAGGAATCAGGTTTTCTTGTGTCTCCAAAGTATCTCCATTGTGATTTCTAATAGTTGTGCAACCAACATTGCAAAATGATGTACTTTATGTGACAAATCTTGGACTGAAAGAGGCGTGAATGTGAAACCAAAACTGTAAAATCCTCCCACAGGGATCACACACAAGAGGACTGAGGTTGTTCTGCTTGTACAGCCCAGGCGGATGGTATAGTGTTAGGTAATCTACTGTACTTCCAGGCTTTTCTTTCTGTGCTACAGTATAGGCGGCCGCTCTGCCACAAAGGTGACACTGTTCCAGTAAACTCTGTGTCCTCGTGGCTGCATGCCGGCCGCAGCCTGACATGCTCAACCGGGCCTTGCTGGATTCACTCCAGCCGGCCATGTGAGAGCCAGAGGAAGGGCGTGGTTAGGCCATGTGCTCTGACAGGATTGGCTGGAAGTGTCTCACCACTCCGCCTCCTCTCTGCATGTATGTACGTCACACTGACAGCAGCCTCTGGGGGTTTGGGAGCCCCACTGTGGGCCTCCCTGAGCAGGATGTGAATATCCTGTAGAGATATTAGCAGAAGAATAATACACTTCATCTGTTTTATCAGAGATCTATACAGAGATCCATACTTTAAAAGATATTAAGCAACAATGATAATCTCTGATGTAGAAAAATATAAATGGCAAATGTAACCACAAGAGAAAATAATTCATTACAAAGAACCTGAAAGTGATTCTTTCTTTGTATATTTTGGATAACTGAATTCATCTTTTTCAAGCCATATGTCTAACATGTGCAGGCTACCATGTGATACAGGTATAGCATTATATAACCAGTTAGAAGCGCTGTGTGGTTTTGCTCGTGTCATATCTGGGTCAGTGAATTTAGAAATGAAGTTGCATTAACATGTCAGACCAGTCAGAACCTGATGTGTGATTTCCTCATTTGCTCAGTGGCAGTTGAAAAAATGAGGGCTGCAACTAACAATTATTTTCATTCGATTAAGTGACTCATGTTGTAGATGTAAATTTTCCATTGACCTTCTCCTTTGAGAAATAAAACAATAAATATCCACCCAGCTACAAGATGAGCAAAGATGAAAAACTTATAGGTAATAATTTATTTTGCTATAGGAAGATTAAGGAGAAATTTGACTCACAGCATTCATGTTTATCTATATTTTTCTATTTGAATCCCCTTATCTGACAGATGCAATAATAACATTTGTATTAAAGCCTCAGACAGGGCTGCAACAAACGATTCTGTCAATTACTTTCTCGCTTAATCGATTAGTTGTTTGGTCTATAAAATGGGGAAAAATGTCGATATGTGTTTCCCAAAGCTCAAGATGACGTCCTCAAATGTCTTGTTTTGTCCACCACTCAAAGATATTCAGTTTACTGTCATAAAGGAGTAAAGAAACCAGAAAATGTTCACATTTCAGAAGCTGGAATCAGAGAATTTAGACTTTTGTTTTTTCATACAAAATTACGCGAACTGATTGTCATCAAAATAGTTGGCGATTAATTTTATAGTTGACAACTAATCGTTGCAGCTCTCGATGAAATCCTTGAGTATGCTCTACTGTATGTGTGTTTGTGTCCCTTTCTGTCTAATGGCTGATTATCAGATCACAACCGCTCATGTTTATTTTTTTCTTCCTTTCAGGGAAAGTACAAGATGGAGCCTGTTTCAACTGCACAGCGCTCAGACTCTCCAGTCACAAGTAAGACAATTCAATGTTGGGCTACCACTGTGCCTATAGTTCCTGCAAACATCTGAAAATATCTTATAGAATATGAAAATGTAAGACTTTAAAAAGGTCTAGCATGCAGAATAATATAACATTTTAAGACTTCAATCCAGTTTTAGATGTCTCTAAAGCTTTGTGGTTTCTTGGATGCTGCTTTTTTTGTTAGGATTTGACTTGTGCTTCGCTACTGTTGCATGCAGCTCCTAGTACACCTTTACTTTTCCAAACATCATTTGAAAAGATTACGCCTTTAAAGCTTTGTGGTTTCTTGGGTGCTATTTTTTTATGTTATATAGTCCCAATTCAAACATCTACATTTTCTGAAAGGTCTGTACTTTTTTTGTTTTTTGTTCCAGTAAAAGATGTCACTTTATGAAACATGCAGTCACACTTCTTTCATAATTTTGAGGTGTTTGTTTTTTCTTGGTACACTCAGCCAAGTGCAGTTAAAATATAGGGCTTAAATATAAACATAAGTAAATGTAGAATAGTAATGTAAATATAAAATAGTAATTTTTTTGAAGACAGTATTTCAGATGGGAAAACTGAATGTAAACAGCAAAAATGAAACAAATATTTACCAGAATTATGTGAATCAATATCCAGATCATCAAAGTGTTTTTATTTTGTGCAACAAAGACTTTAATTCCCATTGCTTTTTTTTTTTTTTTAAAAGGTACCAATAGGGTGTTATTTATATTTTTTAATACATTTTATTTCAATGTTTACACTATTTGTTCTTAAGCTCTTCATCCTGTTGTCTTCTTAGACTCGATGGGCTCCGACTTGGCAGTTTGTCCCAGGTCTCTTCAGTCAGTCCTTCCCTCCCCCTGTCAGATGTGGGCCCCTGCCAGAACCCGGACTCACAGCGCCTCTACTGTGCTTTTGTGTCGGGGGCCTCCTCTTCACCGTACCCTGCAATCACAACGGGGCCCCTGTGGACGATAGCGCGACCACAGGACATCCCTGGTGTTCGGTGGATACACACCTCGAGGAGGAGATGGGACGACTCCAAGGTGGAGAAGTCGCTGCGTTCGTTAAAGGACAAGAAGAAGAAGCTGGAGGAAGGAGGGCCGGTGTACAGCCCCACGCTGGATGCAGCACCTGTGAGAAGGACGCTCCGACAGTGGGTTGTAGACGAAGTCAAGCACTACTACCACGGCTTCAGGCTGCTGTGGATCGATACCACCATCGCTGGGCGAATGCTGTGGAGGGTGCTGAACGGACACCCGCTGTCCCGCCGCGAGAGGAGACAGGTGAGGTCTGCAGGGAGGAAATATTAATATCCTGAAGTCTTGAAAGGTTTTCTCTGGAGAACAAATCTGTTGAGATGATGATTTTATTAAATGGACATGCTTTGCTTCTAATAATGCACTCAGATGCAACCTCCACCAGGCCTCACATTCATACTGAGCAGCTCTGTTGGAGTCGTGGGTTTTCTGGTGTTTTCTTCGGGGCCTGACACTCAAAACAATTGTCAAGTATTTAAAGTATTCAGAAAAAAAATGTGAGTTTATTTGGAAAAAGGGAAAGTAATTCTTAAAGTTAAGACGACATTTAGTGATACTAGAATAGAGCAGCCCAAAAGCTTGTTCCTAACTGCATAGCATGCAAAGATTAATGTAGTTTTCCACCATATATCTTCCTTTCCTCTTGGCTAACAGAGATAATGCAGTGTTAACCGTTAAACCCCTCCCTTGAACAACGTTTGTATAATCATAGCTTAACAGTCGTAGCTCGGCACAACATGATGGATGCTGACTTTTTACATGCTTTAACACCAGTCTTTTAGAATGGCATCAAGTTCATATGTGAAACACTGTGACAGGGTTCTTGTCTTCAAATGAATCAGTGGGAAACAATAAAATGACAGCCATGTAGCTAATGTTAGCTTAATCAGCTAGCTAGCTACAGTTCAAAAATCTGTTGTCATGTCAGTCTACAAATTGCCAGTTGCTAACTAGAAATGAGAAGCCTGCTTTTGTCTACCGCTGTCTGAAATCAAGGATCCATTTTAAATAACTAAGAATTATAAGTGGTGACTTTGTCATTGTTACCATGTGACTGTAAACAGCATTATGTGCCATGCGGGAATGGAAAGCTTGACGGGTATAGCGTCTGGTCAGAATATGTATTCTGCAGTCATTTTAGCAGACACCATTCAAAGCTCTGTTCAATTGCAGATTATATTTGAACATAATAAGGAGTAGTTGAGCCTTTAATCCATCTGCCAGTGTTTCCAGTCAAAGTAATCATTTTTTCCAGTCTGACTCAGAGTTTACAGGGTGGATATAACCAACATGAGTTTAGAGATCAGAGATGACTGTGCACGGTTTTTAAGTCTGACAGCCCAGACATCTTGTTCTGTAATGTTTAATCCACAGCTTCTCACACTTAATGGGATCAATTATAGAAATTGGCTGCACGCTGAGTGTTTACTCACCAGGCGCTCAGCAGGTTGTGCTGCTTGATTAAAGCTCTTTAGGAAGAAGAAGCTTTATGTGTTGCATCTTTGATTAGAAAACTCCTCATTTAAAGGGGAGTTTTCTTTCTGCCACCTTTTATGTGGATGTCCAATCAGTTTTGATGGTAAATATAGTTGATTCAAGCAGTAAATTCCTCAGTGCGTGCTATATTGACCCAGAAAGCTGAGTTTTGAGCTGCAAAATCTGTTCCTGCATCCATCGCCGCCAATTGACGTGACAGTGTCAGCTTGGAATTCTATTCTCCGCCTCAGGGTAGCGAGGGGCCGCCATGCTCGAGACGTCGCTCAAAAACAGAACTTCCTTGTTCTCTTTGCTTGTATTGCAAACTAGATACGCTTATTCGAGTCAGGGTATACGGCCGAAGAAATGCAGCAGAGAGAGGCCGATGCTGTGACTGCATTAGCCACGCGCAATGCATCCTGGTACATGTAGGCACTGCCGGCACGGCTCTGCAAGCGTGAGAACTCAGCTTTCTCGGCCAACATAGCACGCACTGAGGAATTTATTGCTTCATTCGACTACATTTACCATCGACACTGATTGAACATCTACATAAAAGGTGTCGAATTTTCCCTTTAATTTCAGCTTCACCCAATATTTACACCAAAGTTTCTCAATGTTGTGTCAGCGGGTTGTGGTTTCCACAACAGGATATCCTGAAGTGAAAAAAAAAACTTACTTTTTCTAGAAAGTTTGCAGCAATTAATGATGATATAACTGCCATGTGATGAAATATCACTTGTTGGCCCTGGTTCTAAATCCACCTGCAGTCTGAGGTTCAGGGAGGCTGTCTGGATTGAGGCCCAGAGCCACTGCAGTAGTCTGATGCAGGCACTGGTGTCATTTCAGGGAAGATGAGCAGGTCAGCTCAGATCACACTTACTGCTACCATCTCCCTCCAATAGTACAGGATGGTACAGACTTAGTGGACACAATTTGCATTGCTGCTGCCCAACTGCTTTTGCTATTGTGAGTTAAAACATAAACATCACCTTTTAAATGATGGTTGTTTATCTGCTGACAGAAAATATTCTTGAATATCCACATTCAAGCATTTACAGCGAAGCTGGTGAGCGTATCTCAGCCGTAATCATCGCGGTTCACTGAATATCTTCAGTGCTGTGTCTGACATTGGCACGGTTGTTTGTTTTATTTGATTAAATTAAACTAGAGCCTCAAGAGAGCATGTATGTATCAATCTATACATCTTCTTCAACATATAAAAAATGCAGGATGATAATTAAATACCTGCTCAAATGTAACTTTCAAGTGCAGTGCAGGATCTTAGAGGAGTGTACAGGTGTTACACTTACACACATCCGTGCAGAGGCATGTTCACAATGTAGTTTTACAAGTCACACTGACACGTGATGACAATGGGACCTTTCATGCTTTGATGCAAAGGTATGGTGCAACAGTGCAATAAGAGCTGAAATGTGCCTGGTGCCTTTTCCAGTGACTCATGTTGTAGATATACATTTTACATTGACCTTCTCCTTTGAGATAAAAATCCACCCATGCAGGTACAAGATGAGCTAAGAAGAAAATAAACGTTTTAGGTAATCATTTATTTTTGCTATAGGAAGATTAATGACAAATTGACTCACAGAATTCACGTTTATCTAGAATAGAAAGCTTTATTGTCATCGTATTAAATACAACGAGATTCACAGTTGCCACTTCTGGTCAGTGCTTTAAAACAAATACTTGACAAGACTAAACGAGGCAGGTAAAACATATAACAGGTAAAACACACAGTTATAAAGCAAATAAAACAGGTAAAGTAGAAATAAAGTAGAAAGAAATAAGTCCAGGAGTTAAACATTGTTATTTAGTGGAGTAAATGGGATAAACTGACCAACAACATACTTAAAATAGATCAAGTTAGGAGAAACTGTTTTTAAATGGTCACGGTAATGCATTACATCAGACAAAACTTTACAAACAAAAGCTTTAAAACCCTCCAATAGCCTATTTACATTCAACTTGTATGTATGCTCTGTGTGATTATGCTAAAGTAACAGTGGAAATAAAGCCTTACTGCAGTGCTAATAGCCGCTGGTCAGTGCTGATGATGACCAGTTTCCCCCCCTCATTAAAGCCACACCACCGACCCATCTGCACCTTTTCAAATGCAGCTGACTCCCTCGGAGCGCATGTCCCGAGCCCATCCGCATCCCATTCATCTAACCTGGACTGCCTCTGCCTCCTTAATCTCCTCCTTTCATATTCACGTACAATACTCAGGCCTCCGTTTAAGGCTTCTTCTATTTTAATCTGTTGCCCCCCCCCCTCTTCCTCCCTGCTTTGATGTGGAACTCTGGGAGATGATATACATGTCAATGGGGCTGCGGACAAAAGGCCTTTTCACTTCACGTTGGCCTAAATCCTTCACCCTACTGGTGCACTGACATGCAGGTGGAAAGGGTGGAGAAAGAAGGACTCGTGTTGTTGGCCGTTTCTGTAGATGGCTGGTTGGGATTGTGTTCCTGGACGGTCAGTAAGCCACAGTCGGACAGCCGTACAATGAAGTAGACTAGTGTTCTTCTATACTCTGAGGATTGTTCAGGTCTGTGCTGAACAAATGTGCTTCCTGTTGGCTCAAGAGGACAGTTTCTGAGGCAGAATGTTCACTTTGGTCTACACAGCTCCCATGCAGAATAACACACCGCTGAATTAGGAGGTTTCTGTTGCCCCGGGGATGTATGGGGACGGGGGGTTAGAAGTGCTGACTGGTGAAACTAGAGGGATTGAGCAGGGCGATTGTACCAAGAGACAAAGGAAGATGAGGTAAACATTTTCACATGGTTCCCCGTTGGCTTTTTTCCTCTCGCTGCTGCTCTCTGCTGGACGCATGCTCAAACTTCAGCCTGGTGGGAGCGAATGTCTTCACTGTTACTAGGGCTGTCAATCGATTCAAATATTTAATAGCGATTAATCGTATGATTGTTCATAGTTAATCGTGATTAATCACAAATGAATCGCACATTTTTTTTCTGATCGAAATGTACCTTAAAAGGAGATTTGTCAAGTATTTAGTACTCTTATCAACATGGGAGTGGACAAATATGCTGCTTTATGCAAATGTATGTTTATATTTATTATTGGAAATCAATTACCAACACAAAACAATGACAGATATTGTCCAGAAACCCTCACAGGTACTGCATTTAGCATAAAACAATATGCTCAAATCATAACATGGCAAACTGCAGCCCAACAGGCAACAACAGCTGTAAGTGTGTCAGTGTGCTGACTTGACTATGACTTGCTCCAAACTGCATGTGATTACCATAAAGTGGGCATGTCTGTAAAGGGGAGACTCGTGGGTACCCATAGAACCCATTTTCATTCACATATCTGGAGGTCGGAGGTCAAGGGACCCCTTTGAAAATGGCCATGCCAGTTTTTCCTCGCCAAAATTTAGCCTAACTTCGTAGCGTTATTTAACCTTCTTCACGACAGGCTAGTATGACATGGTTGGTACCAATGGATTCCTTAGGTTTAAAACTGAGCTCGCTACAACCTCAAAATCACAAGTGGCATTAATGCGTTAAAGAAAGTAGTTGCGTTAAAACAAATTTGTGTTAACGCGTTATCGCGTTAACTTTGACAGCCCTAATCGTTACAGATTCAAACACAAGCAGACAGTGGCATAGGTGGTCAACAAATGTGAATGTGAAGCAACTGCACATCGGCATCAGTCTGTCAATATCAACTGTGGGAATTTAAAAATAATCCAGTTCTCCAAATCATTGTTTTCAGTCATTTTCTTAATTTTTAAGGGGTCGGTTCTAATTCCAGTTTTTTCCAAACTTCCTCCCTAGTTCCTCAGAACGTGTGCCGACGTCTTCAGACTTCTTCCCTTCCTGGTGTTCATCATCGTCCCCTTCATGGAGTTCCTGCTCCCCGTAGCTCTGAAACTCTTCCCCAACATGCTGCCGTCCACCTTCGAGACACAGTCAAAGAAGGTAATCAAAGCTGCCTGCTGGGCTTTTTATTTGGACTGAAGCTGCATGATACAGACAAGATGCATAAAATCAATGTTGTGGATTATGCTTGGAAGATGTTGTAGCTGCAATTAAAAGTTATTATCCAGTTTTAGGCCTACATTGTATGCCAATGGGGTTTGAGACACAGTAGCTCAAATAAGATTATTTTCATCCATTAATCTGATTATTTTTTCTCTTAATTGTTCAGCCTAAAGTGATTCATTCAAATTGCTTGTTTAATTTAGTCCCAAAACACCAAAGATCTTTAGTTTACTGACATATATGACAGAAGAAGAACATCTAATCCTCCTATTTGAGAAGCTGGAACCAGAAAATATTCGGCTTTTGTATTTTAAAAAATTACTAAAGCAAATGATTGATTATAAAATTAGCTGCCGATTACTTTTCTGTCGATCGACTAGTCGCATATTGATTGTTTTTAAATAATAAATCTCCCAGATTGCAGAATGAGTGAGAATATATTCAGATTTGAATAATAAAATATAATTTGAATCTTCAGCCGTTTGGCAATGCTTATAATTACTCAATATACATTTATTTGTTTTAAAAGATTTTCTTTTTTAATTTTTTTCATTATATATTTTTTGTTTGTTTGTTTATTTCTGTCAATTACAAATGAATTAAATTTAACCACAAGGCACAACCATTGTGGCATACATTATGCTGGTGGTATTGTTGCAGAATATACTGATAAATTTATACTGACACATTGCCCTCACGTATAATGTAAAACAATACTACTATTGACAGTAGATTATAGATATGTTTCTTTACTTTTATCCCATTTCATCACAGAGTTTATAACATTCTTGAAAACAGAATGCTCAACAAAATGTTGTTTATTATAGTTATCATGAATAATTGTTTTTACACCACCTTGAATGTGTAACATGTTGTTTTTTATAGGAGGAGAGGTTGAAAACGGAGCTGAGAGTCAAACTGGAGATGGCCAAGTTCTTGCAGGACACCATCGAGGAGATCGCTCTGCGGAACAAGGCGGCTCAGGGGAATGTCACCGAGGAGTTCTCCACCTTCTTCCAGAAGGTTGGTGTCAGCATTCACTGAGGCTGGGCCTCATGAAATGAGTGAAAACAGGCTCAACACTGCCCTCTCCTGGTAGACACAATGACATGCTTCAACTTGAGTCTATTGTACATAAGTAAATTAGTTGGAAAAATGAGGTCATAAATGTAAAATATGACAGTTCAGCATTATTTTACACAGTTATAAGTACAGCTGCAATACAAGAAGATAAAACCTTATTAATCCTGAGGTAAATTGTTGTGCAGCAGTTGCAGTACAAAGTGGGAAAGAGTGCAAACATATAGAGTGCAAATAGAACAAAATATGAATAAATTTAAGTTTCATATCAATATTTCTTGTGGGCCAAAGTGACACAAAATGGGGGGCTCTCCATTAGAGAATCTGTTTTAGTCTCACCTCATGATTTAGGTTTTTAAAACATATATTTTTGCATTAAAAGTCCGGCCTGCTTTAGCTTTCAGACTCCCCTCGTAATACAGAATGATTTACAAGTCATAACTTTATCATCTCTTTAGATCCGGAACTCCGGGGAGCGTCCCAGTAATGAGCAGATCATCAAATTCTCCAAACTGTTCGAGGATGAGCTGACTCTGGACAACCTGACCCGACCTCAGCTGGTGGCTCTCTGCCGTCTGCTGGAGCTCCAGTCCATCGGGACCAACAACTTCCTCCGCTTCCAGCTCATCATGAAGCTGAGGGCCATCCGTGCAGACGACAAGGTATGAGCCTCTGTGATAAAGTTCTAGTAGATGTCCTCTCTCATTTCCCCTTATCATTATCAGAAGTAAACAGACAGCTGCACTTTCATAAAAGAGTAACATCAGAAAATGCACTCTGTTTTTCCAGCTGATTGCAGAGGAAGGGGTGGAGAGTCTGAACGTGAACGAGGTGCAGTCGGCCTGTCGCGTCAGAGGGATGAGATCTCTCGGAGTCACAGAAGAACGACTGAGAGAGCAACTCGTCCAGGTAACAACAGCAACCAGAGATGGAGGATACTTTCAGGATTTAACTCTTTGGCACTCAAAGACTCTTTTGCTGCCTTAAGGCCTTTACGCACCGGGGGGTTGACGAATAAACATCACGAAAATGCGAATTATATTTTATATATTATAGATTATATTATATGTCTAGGGCTTTTATTATGAAAGGTAAGAACAGAAGAAGTGGATACGTTACATTGGAGCTAATCTTCATTCGTCATTTCAAATGAAAAAGTGCACATGCACAATCAAATTAATCTTTTATATTAATCTCTTATTAATCATCTTCTATTCTTTCATTTCCGTGGTTATATAGACTCAAACGATATGGTTCTGGAAGTTTAAGGAGATTTGAAATGGTCTTACTGTGCTCCATGTTGGATCACATATCTGTCATAACGTCTGTCATGTTGTATTCGGCTCTCGTAGTGGCTGGAGCTGCATCTGAACCAGCAGATCCCCACGTCCCTGCTGCTGCTGTCCCGAGCCATGTTCCTCCCCGACACCCTTTCCCCCGCCGACCAGCTGAAGACCACACTGCAGACGCTGCCCGAAATGGTGGTACGTTAACGGGCCATCATGTTGTTTGTTTGCCATGGTGACATAATAATACGTGTTCTGAAATGAGGTTTTACAAAATGTTTCTGTAAACAATATTTAAAAAGTAGATAAGCTGCTCAGCGGTGGGCATTTAAGGGTTTAGCTGGTGGTAGATATTTTAGTACTCTGCTCTATCCTACTCTCTCCTCTCCAGACGAAGGAGGCCCAGTTGATGGTGGCAGAGATGGAGCTCTCCTCCAAAGTGGACAACAAGGCCAAGCTGGAGTCCACGCTACTGGAGGAGGAGGCCATACGCCAGGACAACAAGGACAGGGAGATGGAGAGGTTGGCGGACGCTGCAGAGAAGGCTGCCAGGGTAACAACACAGTCATAATTAGTTTTTATCGTTGTTTCCACGCCAGCTCATGAGGTGTTTATTTGTAAGAACTTTAGCTAAATGCTTGAGGAGCCATGTCTATGTTATCCTACAGATTATAAAGTGGACATCTTCTCACTTTCATTACTTTCTTTGATCACTTGTCTCAACACTGTCCCCTACAGGAGGGTGAGGAGTTTGAAGCAGAGAAGGTTAAAGCCGACATGGCTGCTCATTCAGAGATACTGAGGGATACCGCACCCATCATAGAAGGAATCAAGGTAATGTCTCCAAACATGCAGTCTTGGAGATTCTGGTAAACATCTAAAGAACTCTTTACTACATATATTTTTATGTACCAGTATCTTAAATAAAACAACAAACTCTGTCCTCTTTAAAGATGGGGTTAGCATCAGAGATATGTACTGTATTTAATACTTTTTTTGCATTTCGGTAAATGTTTGTAGCATTTCACATACAATATGTCATCATATCTTTGAGTTCGCTTTGTATTTTTTTTTTTTTAGATCTCCCAAATCAGTCTTGGACATTAGTAAAGATAATATTTTCTTAATGGGGTTAAGAAGTACGACAGCGTATTAGGGCCATTGTTTGGTAAAAAAAAAAATACGGAGGGTGGTAATATCCAGAGAATTTACAAGAAACAAACTGGGATATTCTCTGAGATTATAGTCACAAATTTACGAGAAAAAAATTCAGAAAATAGTGTTGTTTTTTGTCAAGGAACCACATCACTTCATTTTGTAAGGTTGGATCAACCTCCTCACACCACAGACGCCGCAGTTAAACTCTGCGGTAAAATGAGCTGCCAAGTGCTAAATATATTCATTTTATTAGTATTTATTTAAAATAGCACAGACAGAACATGAAAGAAAACACGTATAGGTATCTTTCAGGACTTTTGCCTCGCTCAGAGGCCATCCTTACCATAATAATACTACTTTAGGAGCAACAAAATTCAGACTGTGGCAGTTTTTGCACAATTTGTTTTCTCAAATTTATGACTTTATAATCTCAGAGAATATTCAAGTTTTTATCTTGTAAATTTGTGAGTTTTTTTTCTAGTAAATTTACGACTTTAATCTATAAAAATCTTGCTTTTTCCCACCTCCGGCTCTGTAATTATTATTTTGTTTTTACCTACAATGACCCTAATACAGTGTCATAAAGAAGTCATTAACTTTTCAACTAACATACCAAAGAATGTTTTTAACAGAATTTTTTTATTTATTTTAACTATTTCCCCAATGGTACCACTAACTGTAGACCAGCACTAAACATTCATGTTTGATATTTTGTGTTGACCCATTTTCTTGTTTACTGATTATAACCCAGACTGTAATTTATTTGTCACTCACTTGTCGCCACCTTTTCATTTTGATCATGTCTGCGTCTTCTGTGCCAACACAGTATGAAAAGTGGCAGACATTCCTGCGCTACCAGGTTAGGTTTAATGATGACTCTCCTCCCAAGTGACCCCTCACATCTGTACCAGTTTATCCCTGCACGCACACTATCTGGTCTTTCTCTGAACGGACCCACCCAGATGAGGGTTAAACAGCACTTGCATGTAATTCTGGCATTTCTTAAAACTATTTCAGACTGCTATTTGATCTCAGGTTCGGTAGGAGTGAGAACATAATCCGAATTAGAGGAAATTACCCTTAAATGCAAGGTTTTATTGCCGTGATGAGATGAATGTTGACATGAGTCAAACCACAGATGCTCATATTCAGCTTTGTGTGCTCTTAAGTGGAGACGAAAAGCAGACAATGTAGATTATAGCAAAGAGTGCAGACAAATCACAGACAAGTTACAAAGACTGGAAACAAATTATGTTTTCTTTTTTTGACTTCAATCAGATATCTTTTGACCATTTAAGCCTAAAATATAGGCATCTAGAATAAAACAAATTGTAGTGTGGACAAACCATGGTAGTCAAACCCCACTGATCTGGTGCTCTGAATTGGTTAAAGAAGAAATGCTAAATATGATTTGCAAATTCTATTTAGCCCACATCTACACAGACTTCTCCTCCTTCTCTTTGCCTTGTCGATCCTTCCAGACAGCATCACTGACCCAAGTTGAACTTTTCCTTCTCTAACTAACAGCCTTTATAGCTCCACAGAGTCCTCTTCATCATGTGTTTTGGGGTTATGGGGAGTCTTCCAGTGTCCTCTAGAGCTTCCCTCTTTTACCCATTTTCTATGTTTGGGTTGGTCTCTTATGTGGGTTTATGTTAAATGCACATGTGCTACTTGTTAAGTGAATGCACTTTGTATCCATTTTGGAGGGAAAATAT
This sequence comes from Hozukius guyotensis, assembly GCA_916700995.1. Lineage (NCBI taxonomy): Eukaryota > Metazoa > Chordata > Actinopteri > Perciformes > Sebastidae > Hozukius > Hozukius guyotensis. The sequence continues at coordinate 25,272 of CAKALU010068780.1, read as the reverse complement.
GACCTCAAGCTGACATGTTTATCTTTCGGTATCTAAAAACTAGTCTTTAAAGCAGGCAGGGGTCTCCAACCTTTTTTCCCTCTGAGAGTTAATTTGACAAAATGAAAGTGGCCAAGAGCAACTCATAACACCAAGTTGTACATCACCGAAAGCAGACATAGCATAGCAGTCTTACTTTTATGGTCCTTTGATAACGTTTCAGCCACCGCAGTCACCGCATCTGTTAAAATCTCACCATTGGCGAAGGGCTTTTTGTGCTTCGTTAGGATGTGCACTACTAAACAAAGCCTCTGTTGCTGCGTTGGCCTTCTTCGTCAGTTTGTTAAACAAGTCACTGTTGTCTTTAAAGGACCTGGTAGCGAGCTACTGGAAGTGAGCGAGCTACTTGTTGGAGACCCCTGCAAGTTTAAAGCAGTTTTTATGTACTCTGCTTCTAAGGACGTATTAAAAGGACATTGTAATAGAAGTTTTTATCCCAGTACTGGATGTCATTTCTGGCATTTAGGAGCAAATTTCTTCAATGGTCTGTTTGTGCTCCAGGGTGAGGAGATCACCAAAGAGGAGATCGACCTGTTGAGTGATGCGTGCTCAAAGCTGAAGGACCAGAAGAGGCTGTTGACTCTGGAGAAAGAAGAGCTGGAAGAACTGAAGGATGATGTCCAGGAATACAACGAGGTGCCTGACTTGTAGTTAATCAAAGGTTTTAGAGGTTTAAAGAGTATGTTGTTTCATACAGTGTGTTATTGTGTTTTATAGGATCTCGAGGAGATAAAGAAGGAGCTCTCTAAGACGGGCCAAGAGAAGGCGGTGGAGGAGTCGAAGGCGAGCCAGCGTCTGTCTAAGAGAGTGAACCGCATGATCGGTCGCATCGACAAGATCATCGGGGAGCTGGAGAATGACAAGGTCATCCTGGACGGGCAGATGGACAGTGAAGCCACCCCACCTATCGGGTAAGAGCTCATTATGTCATTTTAACCTCTACCCTGCTGTCCGTGGTGGTTCAGAATAGTTCCAAGATGCTACTGTATATCCGTTTTAAAATGATCATCCTCATGTGCTACATGAAGTCATGCATCTCGGTGTTGTTTACGCCATAGTTTTGCTTTGGTATTAGAAGCTTTAAAATCAGTTAATGTTTTTTGTTATACATTTTCAACCTTGAGGAAAATATGCTTGTTTGCTTTCTTTCTGAGCGTCACAAGAAGGAGATCAAAATCAACCTCATGTCTCTGTGTGTTAAGTTTGGAGCTGGAGTCAGGTGTTTTAGCCTGTTAGCTTAGCATAAAGACTGAAGCAGGGAGGAAACAGCTAGCCTGACTCTGTTCAAAGTTGTTAACTAAACGCCATCACACCGACTCGTCCGCCTTATCTTAGTGGTGGTGACGTGAAGTCATGCGACCGTTCGTTTATAGCCTAACGTTAGCTTTTTGTCGAGGGAACCAGGGCGATGCTAACTTCCTGGTTGACCTACAAAAATACGTCAACCCTGCAGCACTCTGTACCCCAAAATGTTGAACAATATATTTTAGAAAAAAGCTCTGCTGTCTCTTATGGCTTTGCACCAGTTGTTTTAGTTTTGTTTACTAGTGTAGCTAGTCACGCCTGAGCCGCTGCTGCTTTATGATTTCTTTTAAAATAATGATTTTGTATCATTTTCTTTGGCTCTCATGACATATAAATCCAGTTATTTCAATTTAAAATGTTATTATAGGTCTTATTTGTTTAGCAGTGATCCGTTTTTTATACTGTAACTGTCATCATCATCCTTATCATCTTCATCATCACTGTCATCTTCATCATCATTGCTTTCTTTGTGAAATGGTGGTGGAGCTAAAACAAGGAACAACAGGTTTCCCAGAAAAAAACATACAAAAAGAATATTCTGTTGGTCATCATGCCAATTATTAGTTTACAATTGCAAAACCAAATTCTAATTGATTTAAAATGTTACAGATTATTCTTTATTAAATATAGCGATCCCAGAAGGTAAGCAGAACTGTGGTAAACCGCCATTTGCTTGCTTGCTAAATGCTAACATTGCATCGTGGTTTTTCAACCGTGACTGAATGAAATTTTTGCTGTAAAGGATCAACCAGCTTCCATTTCTGCTCCCTTCACCAACACCTGGTTGCTGTGGACCCACTTTAATAACCAGTTTATTTTCCCTTTAATGAATGAAATCAGATTGAATACAAAGATCTAACTCAAGCTGCTTGATTTGAAAGATTTAAGACAGTACACACTGAATTTGTTTAGTTTTCGTCAGAGATGTGTGACGTTTACTGAGGATTAACAAATATTAGATGTCGGATTTAACAACACACAATGACACAAAATTGGCTAAACTGATTATTTTTTGTTGACATTTTTGAGTCGTTTATTATACTATATTTACCAGCTATAAAAACAAATCAGTTATCTATTAATGTTAAGCAGCACTTTCAGCATGAATTAACTTTGAGACCAAAATTTAAACCTGCCGTGAATAAAAAAATTAATCTGAAAATCAGTTTGATTGGTGTGATCTGGGAACCGTGAAATGCAGCATGTTGACCCTCAGGATTTCTCCACCACGTTTCCATTGCTTTCCGTTACATACCGTTTCCTGTATGCAGTCTGTTCTACACCTTCAGGGAAAACCTCGTCAGCATCGACGAGCTCATCGGCATCATGCGGCAGATCCAGAACATTCCAGAGCACAAGCTGCAGAGCATCGCCGAGGCGCTCGACGACAACAAGGACGGCAAGATCGACATCGACGACGTCATCAAAGTACGTTGACAGGAAATTTAGGAATTCTCCTCTGATTTGTGTTGTGTTTTTTAATTTTGTAGTTTCTTTAATTTTCAGATAAAATGCTCTTTTTGAGTTTTTGAAATGTTATGGATCAGGGCTGTGATTTTCCTTATTAATAGAAAAACATCACTTTTATGACCACAACAAATACAATTTGGTTACTTTTTAACACATCACACATTTGTCAGTGTGTGCTGAATTTATATACAGTATGCTGGAATATTTGAAGTAATTAAGGTCAGGGTTTAATATGTGGATATTAGCAAATGATTAGTCAGAATTTGAATGATGAATATGATTCATCTTACACTTAATTTGAAAAGTTGAATACTAGAGTTATACTAGTCAGAGCCAAACGTCTGCTTCAAGTCAAAGGTACGCACAATCCATAATACAGATATACACAAAAAAGCAAGAATCATCACAAATATCCAAAACCCAATTCATTCAAATCAAAAATCCAATTGATTAACAGAGCTACAGAATTACAGTTTTTATGTTTTCTGATAGTGAAAGTTTGTATGTTTATTTCAGTAATGTTTGTAAAGCAGGGAAAGGCCCATAGTTTCAATCAATTAGAAGACAGAAACAAAAAAAAAAATACAACTTTCCATTGAAAGTAAGTAACATACCTGTAATTTATACCGTCAAAATTGATTGGTTGGACCTTTAATTGTTCAAACAAAAATATGTAACATATGAGCTTTGACATTTAGGTACAGGTGTGTGGACACTGTACATTTATTAAAGGTTAATCAACCTTTAATAAATGTATATCAAAGTGTTCTTTAGCTACTTAGTGCTTGTGTTTTTTTTTAAAAAGTCTGCTGCAATAGATCAGTTATTTGAGTGTACTAGTTGATGGTTTGGGGATTTTTTGCTGAGGCATAGATGTCTATATTAAACATATAGATGTGATTGCTTTTAATTCTTGTAAGTTTCCAAAATCTTCCTTTTAGCTAAAAAATACTAAACGTACTAAACACTAATCTTGTGCATCTTTTAATGTGTCGATAGTCCCGCTCAGCATAGCTTTGTCTTCCAGCTGCAGCAAAATCGGAAAACTGACCTTGTGAGATTTAGGCTGGTTTGTGAGGCTACATTTTATTAATTAAAAATTTATTTTGAATAGAAATTACTTATTCCAAATGCCTGGAAACATATATTCTTAATCAGCTTCTTACTGTGAGCAATGGGGGGGTTATTTCATGTGAGAGATTTCTGTTTGTGTTTTTGTTTGTGCTTCTCTCACTGGTTTAAAGTGGTCGGAGGGCTCATTTGGAAAAAGGATCGTGCACCAATTGGGATTTTGCACAGGAGTGGGGTTGTTGCCAGTCAAATCTGATCTAAACACAGCAGATTAGCTGAGTTGACTGCTAAACTGTTAATAAATATTAGCTATGGAAGTTTTTTCCAATCTTAACTTTGATTGTCCCCCTTGTAGTCATGCATATAGAAATAACAAAACACATTATTAAAGGCTTTAATTAATTTCTTGTATCATCTTGCATCGTCCCAGGTGGTGGAACTGATCGACAAGGAGGACATCGACATCTCCACCACTCAGGTGGCCGACATCATGGTGATGCTGCAGAAGGAGGAGAAGCTGATAGAGAAGGAAAAGGCCAAAGAGAAGGCTGAGAAGGAGCAGGCAGCCACCATCAACAGCTAACTCCTTTTCCCATAAAGACACATAGCACTTGTAAAAAAAAAAAGAAAATGAAAGACCACTGAGAAGATTGTACCTGGTCACAGAAACCTCTGGATCGTTGTGGACAACTCGACATACGGAGAGAGAGGTAACATCTGCCTTCTCAAAAATGTCTTTTCACCATCAATTTAAGCTCCTAAAAAATGAATTGTTCTAAAATTAAAAAAAGGCATATTGCCTGTAAACCGCACAAAATCAAAAAGAAACTTAAATTGCCATGATGTTAAACTCTTCTGGACTGATCATGTATTATATGTTGATATTTGGTTTTGTGTAATTTTACTCAATAATTTATTAACAGAGGGAACACGATGACATGGTTGTTCTCCTAACTTAGAGTAAGAGATGGAAAATTGATCAAAAATAATTAGGATAATTATTGTTTAGAGTTTGAGGTGAACCGTCTTGCCTTTCATGTCATTTATGTCATCATCTCAGAGAAATGAGAGATCATTTCTGGACTTTGCACAGTAAAACATCATCGTCATTACCATAATTTCACTCCGTTTATTTCCCTCTTTTTGATTTTGTTTTTTAATATCATACTCCCATATTGTAAAGTAACCTGATTTGTACTTGGACAGGGTAGCTTATTGCTGGCTATAGGAGGAGAGAATGGTGGCTGCAACCAAATATATAATTACAAACTACCTAGAAATCAATCAAATAATGTGAGTTTAAAGTGTTGAATTAAAAACATGTATTCATTATAACAAAAAAAAAATCATAGCTTTAAGATAATCATTCCCACTAAAACATAAGTAAATGGAGGACTGACATGCAAAGGACTGAAGTTAGCAACATTTACTTCAATATTAAAAATGACTGTACTGTAATTTCTTTTCATTTTGTACTTATTACATAATAATCTTTTTGTCTAGTGCTTCATATCTATTCCTGTTGTGTTTAATAGATCTCTGTAAAATGCCAAAGTTGCACTGTGGCACATTTAATAACAGCAACAAAGCAACAAACAAACAAACAAACCAGTTCAGACTGACAGTGAGGATCATAATCAGTAAAGGGACACGAGAAACAGCTCACCGATCAAATATCGGTCATTTGTTGCTGTGACAAGTGGTAGAGTTAGATTTCTTTTTTTTACTAGTTTCTGTTTCAGGAAATATTTGTCAGGTGAAAATGACTTGTTGAATGTTAATGTTGAGAATGTAAAAGGGAAAATTCACTGCCTTTTATGTGGATGTCCAATCAGTGTTGATGGTAAAAGTAGTCGAATGAAGCAATAAATTCCTCAGTGTGTGCTATATTGACAGAGAAAGCTGAGTTCTCCTGCTCAAGGAGCCGTGCCGACAGCGCCTACATGTTACCAGGATGCGTTGCGTACATTGGAGTCCCGCCGGCCATATCCTCCTGCTCGGCCTCTCTCCGCTGCATTTCTTCTGCTGTATACTCTGGCTCGTATAAATACGGCTGAATATCCGAATCAGCAAAAACACTGTAAAATGCGTCCGTAACATCCACTGCATTTGTATTTTGGGATGCCGTTTTTCCTGCTGTTGGAAACGTGGCTAGTTTGCAAAACAAGCGAAGAGAGCAGAGTAGTTCTGTTTTTGGTTACCCAGAGAGGGAGACTGTAGTTCTTCCTTACATCCACCTACTGTCACTGTCACGTCAAATAACGGCGCTGGATGCAGGAACAGATTTTACAGCTGAGAACTCAGATTTCTGGGTCAATATATCAGCACTGAAGAATTTATTGCTTCAATTCACTACATTTACCATCGAAACTGACTGGAAATCCACATAAAAGGTGGCAAATTTTCCCTTTAAGTAGTTTATTTTGTGCACATGTAATCTTGACCTCCATAGTTTAAATGCAAAGTGGCCTTTCCTTGATACAGACATTATGGCTCATATACTCTTGTATATTTATTATTGAGTATTCTAAGGAGAGGAGATGGTAGAGCTCTGGTATTCTTTTCACTGAGGATTTACTTGGTGTAATTTAGTTTTGGGCTGAAGAAGTCTGAATGTAGATGTAGGTGGTTTGAGGCATATTTAAACTGAGTCCTCAGTTTGTTTGTTTTATTTGCACCGTAGCGACGAACGTGTGTAAACAAGGACGAAGAGATGATTAAAGATAATATTCAAGTCATCTTACGCTGACATTTACATTCACCTCGCTGCCTGTTGGCCTTCATTCAACTGTGTTCACACTGCAAGCTGCTTGTCCATTTTGTTTTTGACAACATATTCCAAATAGAGCTGCAACTGATGATTATTTTGATTACATTTGATTCATTTTGTTTAATCGTTTAGTACATAAAGTGTCAAAAAAACAGAGAAAAATGCTCATCACAAGAGACCAAGGGGACGTTTTCAAATGATTTGTTTAGTTTGAGCAACACCCATTATCTTTGGGTTTAATTTACACTGAGATAAAACACAGAAAATCAGAAAATTCTCACATTTATGAATTTGGAACCAGCTAATGTTCAGTATTAATAAATGATTTAGTGAAGTAATAGGTTATCATAATTTAATTCCAGCACTAATTTCAACCAATGTTGGTCAGTGCAAAGAAGCTCCAATCGTTTTGGCTTGTCATTTTTTTTTGAAGCTATGTTTTGACATTTGTAACGTTAAAATAATCTGATTAAACTTAATGAATTAATTAATATGAAAAAAAATCTTATTTTAGAGCTTTACTGACCTCAGCGATAGGTTCATACTCCATGCTTGGTTTTTAAGATATTAAATTTAGTTGTCTAGCAATTAAAAGTCTTAGTGGGAAAACTGGGAAGATTTGAATGGTGGTGGTCAGTTTCAAATTAATTTTGCTCTTGCAAGGCATATCTGTTGTTCATGAATTAAAATGAAATTGTGGGCACAGTTTGCCAGTTGTTTGTCACGTAGCTTGCAGTGTGAACCCACAGTAAAGGGTTGATCCACATGTTGAATTGAATGTTGGGCAGTTTGTGGTCGCAGTCATCCCTCAGTTATTCCTCCACGGTAACCAGAGAAGAGCTCAGGTGTAAACGTTAGAAGACAAAGTGATACTTGAGATAACGCCGAGTGGACGACGCTCCGTTTTAATCCGTTCCCGGAATCCGCCGTCGTACGTGTGGGATGATTAAGAGCTCGTTCGTCTCCCCCATCAGGCACCGTCCCAGTTCCGAACCAAGCGCTGCCTGCTCTGCCTGGCCTGGCCTGGGACCAGTCAAGACTGATGGGTGCTGGGTAAACAGTCGCCCCATACATGGGGCCAAAGCCAGCTCCGCTGGAGGGTTGTGTTTAGGTTAGAGACGATCCGGCGGGACATGGCATGCTCTCCGCCGCATAAATCAGGCCGTCGGTGTAAACACGTCACAGCGGCGTTGTGACAACTTCTCGATTACACTCGGCAGGAGAGAGTGGTGTTTGTGTCCCCGGAGCGCTGTGTACATTAGCTGCACTGCCACTGTTTCTAGGCATGGAGGGGTCAAAGGTCAGAGGGGGGAAGATGAATGACAGTGATGAATACCAGGGCATGTAAGGGTGACAGAGATCAATACTTAAAGGGCCGGTGTGTAGCATTTAGGGGGATCTATTGGCAGAAAGTATTTGTAAAGTATGTTTTCTTTAGTGTATAATCACCTGAAAATAAGAACCGTTGTGTTTTCGTTACTTTAGAATGAGGCGTTTATGTCTACACACGGAGACGGCCGCCATGTTTCTACAGTAGCCCAGAACGGACAGACCAATCACCGGCTCTAGAGAGGGCAATTCACGTTTCCACGTCGGCCATCGTAGTTCTCCTATACGCTCGGCACACGGGAGAAGTTTCAGTTGGTTGCAATCTGCAACCTCACAGCTAGATGCCACTAAATCCTACACACTGCACCTTTAAAGGTTCCAGTTGCAGGTCCAGAAAGGTTTGAAATTGAATTTAAAGGTGTTGACGCAGAGGTTCTCCAGGAAACAATGCATTAATCTGTTCATAATTTAGTCTATTAAATGCGAGAAAATTGTGGAAAAATGCCCCACTGGACATCTTTAAAACCTTTGTTTTGTCGAAAAACACAAAGACATTTAGTTTAAAAACAGAGAAAAGAGACCTCTTCGAAGAGTTTTGAAGTCCAAAAACAGTATAAAATCTAAAGATATCCAATATACAAACAGACAGAAGCTGGAATCAGACTTTACTTTATTAATTACTCAAAACAATTTAAAAAAAAATTTATATTCTCACACGTTTTGTGCTACTGCAGACCTGCACTATCACTCCATGCTCTGGTATATATATTCATATTTCAGCCATACAGTCGGTGATATGATGTGACGTGTCATATTTCCCCTCATGCTACCAGGATATGATTATGATGTATGAAAACCTGTCAAAAGTCATTCAAGAAATCCTGGAAAGAAATAATAACATTTTGAAATGGCGAACATGAAGGAACCCTGATATGACAGACAGGCCTAAAACTAAAATAATATGTTTGCTTATATTTCCGAAACGCAGACGTCTGCAGACGTCTGCAGCCGTGCGGCGGTCCTTTGTGATTGTGTCGTCTGTGTTTGGCTGCAGTGTGAGTGAGGAGTGGAGCAGAGTTCACCGCTGGCAGCACTGCTGCACTATGTTTAAAACAAGTCTACCTAACGGAGGAGGAGGAGGAGGAGGAGGAGAGGAGGGATCCAGTCGACAGCGAGCTTAAATAAGTTGTTTTTCACTGTAAACAAAGTCCAGTAGCCAAAGAGTCTTGCTTTTCTTTTGGTGACTTTAATTTGAAGAAGAAATGGACGATTTTAGCTCGCTGTCGTAATTCTTTGTCTGTCCTCTGCTGAGTGTCGCCGCTGTGTAAATGCACTATTCATTGTTGATAACAGTAGGTGTGTGTGTTAACTGTTTGGACTCAGGGTGTGAATGTTGGTTTGATCGGAGCTGAAGAAAGCGCGTTGAGATCTATGAACTCAACAAAACCGTCCTAAAAGATTCCAGCTGAGTTTGGAGGAGACTACGTTGTGGATCTCGTGTAATACAAGAACAAATATTTAAAGCAATAAGTGGAGTGCTTCATGTATTGTTTTAGAAAAGGAGAAATGGAGTTCTCATGCTGCCAGCAAGAAAATAAGGGTGCTATATAACTAAAAATGTTTGGATTCTGCTTCTCTTCTTGCTGATATTCTGCTTATTTGGGAGTTGATGCACTTGTAGTTGATTATTTTTTTAGGACAGATGAACCCACTTTTTCCACTCTTTTTTGCACTGATCACTAGAAGAATGCTACTTTTTTTTGTAGGATGTATACAAATATATGAGTTTTCTCTTGAGGTGGAAGTACGGAGAACTGTTGAGTTGCAGAGAAAAAGGCAGCTGGAGAATGAAAACAGGGTCAGCAACGTTTTTTAAAGTCAAGGAAACATGATGAGGAGTCAGAGTGGGTCTGCTTCTACAGATAGAAACTTAAAGGAGCAGCTCAGACCTATTTCAGGTCTGGAAACCAAAACTGAAATAGGTGTAGAAAACTGTATTTAACTGCATTTTAAATAATAGTGCAGCCACCATCGTTTTACACTTGTTATTCTAAAGGTGTGTTCAGGCAGACACTCCGGATCTTTCTGTTATTTCGCTCCACTCTCTCATCTTTCAGATTCATAAAAACCCCGGGATGATATGCGATAATTGCGATAAACGGAGATGGAGAGACGTGATTTGAGGCGAAACAAATGCACTTCACTCTCTGTCTGAACACACAGTTAAGAGTTATTTTCAGCTTGGGAATGTTTAAAAGCCTCGTGTTGGGCAGTCACTATGATATTAAACCCCAAACAACGTTTTCAAATGTACTCTAGAACCAAAAAATAGGAATCCAGTGTTGATCTTTCGAGGTTTTAAATAACATCAGGAAAAAATCTCTTCTCAGTTTGAAAGGTGAGGCTACATTTTGTTTATGCAATTATATTTGAAATGGAAAAAAAAAAATATTAGTTATTGAATCAATATAATAAGATATAGCCTACTGGAGTTTTTGTTTTAAGCTAATTGTTATTGTTATTTATTTATTTATTTAATCAAATTTTCCAAAAATTTTTTTTTTTTTCATCCTAATGTGGAGATGTTCTTTATTAAAAAATGACCGGGAACTGGATTTGATTTTAGTTGAACTTGACTCTCAAATGTATGAAAAGAATCTTTTTTTTAAACACATGTAAAGAAATATAATTCACAACATGAATCATAAATGTTGAATAAATTCCGGATGATCCTGGATTCTTTTTTGTTTGATTTTTTTTCTTGTTTTACATCTCATATTTCCCATCGCTCATCCTACGTCACTCATCACGTCCACCGAGCCATTCTCTGTTATTTCTCATCTCAAACCTTCATTCCTGAGTCCTCACCAGCCTCGCCACACTCGCTGCCACTCCCCCCCCCCACACACTCAGCCTCCGTACTCGGCCGCTGGAATGCAACCAGACTTTTTTTTTTATTCCCAGCAAAAATGTTAACGTCTGTGTGTAAGTGGTTATTTTAACAGACTAAAGCAGGATACACAAACGCATAAAAGATCTGCTTTTTAACCCTTTATGTGCACTGATCTTCCTGTACTGGGGGCAGGGAAGCAAACAGGCAGCGGATACTAACTTCTTGCAGGTTTAAGTTGAATATTATAATCATTTGTCGCAGCTCTCTTCCTCTGAAATAATATTCATCTGAGATCAGTTCAGTCAAGAGACTCACGTCATGAATTTAACCATTTATTGCAACAATATGCATTTTATTTTGGCAGTGTGACTCTGCTCATGTGATGCTCTGGAACAGATCTGAGCGTCCCTGAGCTGACAAACCGCCCTGGCAGAACACATATTTAAAGAAACTGTCTGAACAAACTAATGAAAATGAAACCCAGTCACCAACAGAGGTCTAGAAACATGTCGACCTGAACCTGCCGGAAGCTGCAGACACCCTGTAAATAGGCAGTTAAACGTTTCCCCACTTTGTTCATGCTTCCATCCTTCATCACGTCTCTGCAGAGAATCAAAGATATTTGCGCCTCAGTCAGCGCAGTAGGTGGGTATCGGGGGGTTTGTGTGGGCTGCCTGTCACGACGGTGAAGTGTGTCTGCAGCCGGTGTTTCAGGCCTGCAGCCTCTAAAGGGGCGAAGAGGCACATTGATCTCAGGAAGTGTGAGCTGTCTGCTGCAGGGAGATTTTAGAGATACGATATTCTGATGAGGAGGTGTTGAGGGAGAAAAAAAGGCTTTAAAAACACAAAGATGTTGACAGTTTAGTGTGTGCAGGTTGTAATTGGGTTCATGTAGATGTAAAGTCTTGAATCCCTTTTATTTTTTTGACTGAAAAATATCAGTATGATGCCAGAGGTCGGCTGCCTTCAGGGTTTATTGTGAGAGTGTCTGTGTGAGATAAAATGTGGTGCAGTTGTGTCTCATTCAATTTTAGTGATTGTGTTTTTGAAAGATTTCATATGAGGAGGTTAGAGAGGATTTTTTTCACTGGAAATCAAAGTATTTATTCTGAAACTGACTTGTTCTGGTGCTGTAGTGAAAGGTTTTTGAAACTGGATTTATAGATAAATAGTATATTTATAGGAATTTATTTATAGGAGGTTCAGAAGTACTTGACTATACAGGGAAAAAAAAAACTATTTTAGAGAAGCACATCACTGTAGGAGGCTAAGTGGACCCCAGAAATGCACAATGTTTGCACAGTATATGTTTTGTAAAAAGGAAGTAGAGAGGTTTTATTGTATATGAGATAAAAAAAGGGAAGTTTTGAAGCTATTTAGAAATTGATTCGTTGTTTTCACAGACAGGATTCTGCTAATTTAAACCGCTGGGTTTAGATTATATCTGGTTTGGAAAATGTGTTGACTATCAGGGCTGTAGGAGGGATTTCATGATGAGTCTGAGGGGCATTTTGTCCCAGAATTTCCCTACATGATGTCTAAATGCTGTTTAGACATGCAAGGAAAAATACTGGATTATTTCATGTATTAATTCTTTAGCCTAAAAATAATCATATTTAAAGTTGCTGGTGTCAGGGTAACGAGGAGTGGGACGCAATTGCGGACCAGAGGAATCCACAAGCCACAAAAATTGCAAGTGATTGAAGGGGAGAGAGGAAACGCCGAATAAAAATGAGCCGAAAAAAGAAACCCTGCCCTCGCTAAGCAGCACTCTAACAGACTGAGCTTGAAGAGAAACAAACAGAAAACGGTGAGCAAATCGTGCAGATAGGTTCACGTGGTACCTTCTGCCGATACACAGCTAGATGAGTCAGCATCTGAGCACCAGAGAACCAGGGGTAGATAAAGGCTTCACACACCTGATCCTCATCAGGGTTAATTACAGGCTCCCACAGCTGCTCCTCCTCACACATAATTAACCCAACCAGCTCCTCACAGCTGGCTCTTTAAAAAGGTTTGTTCTAAAGTCTCTTAATTACATTTATACACTACTAATTTACCTGTCCTGTAAGCTGTTATTAATGTCCAAACACTAATTTGACACATGATCACTCCAGTTTGTTTTGTCTTTTGTTTCCGTTTCAGCCATTTTCCATCTTTTTCATCCCGATATTAAAGATTTCGCACAAATTAAATGAACTTTTTCTAAAGATCCAATCAATAATAGGCTTTTTAGAAAAAAAATTAAATGTAATTCTTAGAAGTTTGATAAATATGGGCTCTGGATGAGATGTTTACATGAATAAAACATAACGGAGAAACTATTTAAAGGGGACATATCATAAAAAACTCACTTTTTTTTCAGTGCTTGTGCACATACTGTATATTTGGGTATCTGGAGTTCCTACCAACCCACAAACTGTAAAATTAGACGACCCAGTCAGTTTTATTTGTGGGCTGTCTAGATCAGAAAACATGTGATCCAACAAGCCATTCAGATCTGGCTCCCCTTCCTATGTCACAAGCAGGCTCATTAGAATAAACCGCCCACAGAGTGGATCCGCACCATTAGGCTCGTTCAAGATGAACGAGCCTAATGGTGCGGTGCATGTAAACATGTTCTAGTAAAAACCCAAAACACAAGTATGAACCTGGAAATGAGCATGATATGTCTCCTTTAAGATGGTCAGTTATTTGAAGGGGTTTGAAGAAGGTGAGTTTTCCTCTGAGACTCCATTAAGTGGACACTTGAAACAGCAGTTTAAGGCCCTAACTGCTGTATAAACTGCTCTTTTTTAATGTAAATAAGTTAAGGAGCTCGCTGTGCAGCAGTAAGTACCATCGCTGACTGCATGCTCAAGAAGACATAACCGTTTATTGGGTTGCATGCTAGTTTACTGATCCAAATGTTGTATCGGTAGTCTGTAATGTTTTGTAAGTCTCTTTTTCTGACGTTGGATCGCTGCTGCTGCTGCTGCTGAGAAACAAACACCCACAGACTGTCATCCTGTATATCTCAGTGTTGAGACTCTCCTCCTAGCAGCTCCTGGTAGCTGTGAAGTTTTCTCAAATATGTAAACTGACTGGACCGGACTGCTTCTCTCAGAGACTCTGCTCCTCATGAACTGTTATAACTCGAGAAGAAGAAGAAGAAGAAGAAGAAGAAGAAGAAGAAGAAGAAGAAGAAGAAGATGTGACTTGTTTTGACACACAGCTGATGTCCTCTCAGCTCAAATGTCATGTCATCACAGGTGCTCCATGCTTACATACTGTAACGTTTTCTCTTATTATTTCCTTTCTGTTTTTCTGTAACATCAGTGCCTCATGGGGATCGTTTTAATTCTGGCTCAGCGTCCGTGTCTCTGCTGTTGTTTCCAGTTTGGGTGACTGAGCTTAAAACATCTTCAGATCTTTTTATTTTTGTAAACACATTAATTGTTAACATCTTGTTGTTTTGGGTCCCAAAAAAATAGATTGTGGTTTCAGTGAACTTTTATGTTAATTTCTCATTTCCTCCAGAGCAGCGATGATGGTTTTTTTGTGTGTTCTGAGGGCGAAATGTCATTTTAGAAGTTACGATTTCATAAAATTAAGGCACGAAATATGATTTCCCACTCAGTTGTGCATCAACATTATGTTTGTCGGGCCTGAAGATTAACTTTGAGGTTCTGATTAGACCGAAGCAGTTTAAAAAATGTGGGTTAAAATACAAAATTAAGATTTCTTCCCACTCAGCTTTCCTGGAAACAAAGCTTTTGAACAAACAATGTTAATATTTTACAATTTAGAAGAAGGCAATGCAACTTTCTTTCATTCACAGAGGCAATTCAAAGTGTTTTATATAAGTACATGCATTAGAATAACACAATTAAATGGGAAACAATTATTTATTTGAAGTGAAATAACAAAAAAAAAAGATTAAATAAAAGACCAGGAAACATAATTCTACATACATCCACATCACAATAAACCAACAGGAAAGAAGCTGGAGGGTCAAATCTGCAGTGTCAAGAGAAGTTTCTCTCTTAATTAAACTCTTAATTAATGTTTTCTCACCATCCCTCTGACCTTTGACCTTTGACCTTCAACTAGAACAACTCACTGTTCTTGTGAACATTGGGTTTAAATCTTGCAGTAACAAACAGCCTTACAACTGGAAACAGTATCACTACTCACTCTGCTGCCTTCAGTGCCTCTTCTCCAGTACATTCAAGGAAAACAATGATCTACCATTAATCTTTTTCTATTTACATTGCATAGTCTTGGTATTTAGTTTAATTTCAGTCAGTTGTCAGACTGTATTATCTTACTTATAGCTGAATTAACTGTTTTTTTTGGAACTGACACTGATACACTGATATAATAACTTTATATTTATATAGCACAAGTTAGTGCTTTAAAAAAGACATAAAAAGCAACACAAATGAACAGTAGTGAGTAGTAATAAATAAAAATAGAGTTGATACAGTAAAAATGTCTGTGAATGCAAGGTATGAAGTACTTAAACACAAGTAGAATAATACCAGAAGAGTATTTGATTAAGAGAAAGCAATTATTAAAAAGATAAAAAGATATATATCACTTTATAAAGTTGTTATTGTGAAGCAAATGTTGGCTATTTACACATCCAGCAACACTAGCATTCAATATTTCTAGCCTTCTGATGAATTTAAGTCCAATATTCACTCTCCTTTTAGCTCAGTTTTTGGTCTCCAGGCTTTTTATCAGTTAGATGCTGCAAGTCTCTAACTGTGTCTGGGTTTATTAGAGCTTATTTGCTTTAAACAGCAGCTTGAAGCGACGTTAATGAGAGCGGAGTTTACAGCCCGTAAAACCAAAACAAATCATCCAAAAGAGACTAAAAGGAGACTGCAGAGCTGGGCGATAACTCTCTCTGTGGGTTAGTCACTCTGCTGTGGAAACATCTACACATAAACTGACTTTAAAGAGGCTGCACGCTGCAGGAATCGGCCCTAATTTGGTCTACATTAAACCATCCACACAAACACAATCACACTGGTGCTAACTGATAATGTAACTGCGAGGTCCTCTCCCTGTGCTGGTTGGAAATCCCCCCTTAATTACATCTGAAGGGCTTTGCAATAATGCAGTAATAATATTGATTAATAACGTAAAAGGTGTAAAGACATCTAATCATTATTCATTTGTGGTATAATAAGTTATATTTGAAGATTTTATGACATTTTCAAGTTGCTACATCATCCTGTAGTTGCACCGTCGCTTCATCAGTTCAGGTTTTTCTGTGATTGTATTTCAACGTCACGTTAAAGATTTATGATCACTGCTGTTCACGCCATCTGAATGTCCTGTTACATGATGACAGGAAGCTGGGAAAGGACATGAGAAAGTCTGAAAGAAAATGCGAGATACCGAGATACAAAAAGTATATTCTCGATCATCAATGTAAATCTTCACAGACACGTAGAGGTTTATAAAAAAGTGATTCTTGTTTACTACTTAATAGTGAAACCACACTATTGTCTGTATAAACCGCACAGTGCTGCTGTCTGTCTGTCCGTCTGCTCTGCTTCTAGCCTGACGATGTAAACCTGCTCTGAGTACCGAACACACCTGAGACATCTGGATTGTTCAGAAGCCGCTGTGATCACGCTGTTATTCATATCGCTTGAAACTAACTGCAATAAATCTGTCAACACAGCTTCTGTCTGTTTTATCTGTTAATGAATATATTTGAAATAGAGCTGATGCTTTGGGCTGGTGTTCATTTTTTATTAGATATTAGATTCCTCCCTGTAATCCCCTCTAATTGTATTCAATGTATTCATTAAGTCCTTTATTAATGCTAATTAATTCCTCATTGAAAAGCAGTATTTATTCTAGAAATTTCCCGTCTGCTGAATACATGAAGCGTGTTACTTTAACTTTGAAAGACGTTAATTATTCTGGATTTCACTCAAGAGTTTTCAACATAAAAATAATAAAAAAGGATGGAAACAAGTGGTAGTTTAATACTTTGAATTTTTCGGCATCAAAGCGAGTAAATTAATTCAATAAATTTAATCCTGACTATTTATTTATTTATTTATTTATTTATTTATTTGTTTATTTGTTTATTTATTTATTAACAGGGACTTCTTAGCTGTATACCAGAGTTATATAAATTAATTCCCATCTGTAGTCTCTGGGCAGGAAACAGAGAATAATATCTCTATCAGCTCAAGACTTCTCACGGTGCAAAATAAAACACAAGATTAAGTAAAATAAAACCATTAATATAAACTCTGACAACATAAAAATTATATTCCACAAAGCAATAAAACATCGGTTGAAAGGAACCATTGGGACAATAAAATAAATTAAAGCTGTTAGAAGTTTCTAAGAAGTTTTGTGAGTTTTCAAGTATACCAAGGGCGTAACAAATGCATTCAAAAAAGTAATTAAAAAAGTAATTAGGGGGTGCTATAGAGCAGACGTGCCACACCCAAGCCCAATTGCGACATTAAATCAAAATAATTGGAATAAGTTGGAACATGGGTGCAACGTTTTGGGAGTTTTTGTGCATCCTAAATTCCCGAACATGTGTTCCTAAAATAAAAATCAAGGTTGTGTCTAGGTTCCCCACAATTTGCAAAACTCTCAAAAGATGGTTAAGGTTAGGCGTTGACCCATAATAGTTAAGGTTAGGCTAGATCGTTGGGCAGCGAGTTTCGTGAGAGTTTGTGCAAGTTTTCACAATTTGTGGGTTACCTTCTAGACAAAACGGAAAAGTAACGCACAAAATCCAATATGGCTGACTTCCTGTCAGGTGAAAAATTTTAAAGAAAATTCTGATATGTTCTTAAAGATGAGAACAATGATGCTACCAAATTTCATGAACATCAAAGTAACTTTATCCCAACCCTGGCGTGCGTTTGGGGGCACCATGGAGCCGCTGGCCACGCCCAAGCCCGATCACTGGTATGTGCCAATTTTAGTGACTTTTTGAGCATCCTAAGCCCCTCAAAAATGTGATTGCGCAGCAAAAAAAAATAATATTCTTGACAAAAACAATAGATCCCTGGACCTAATAACTGAAATTAAAGCAACTTCAGGGTCAAAATCCTCCAAAAAACACAATTCCCATCATTCATTTTAGTGGAGTTGGCAGTGTGGCCACTAGATGTCAGTGTGTGACAGTGTTTTGATCGTCCAGATGATGAATGAACTCTCACTGTCAAACTGTGACTTCTTGTTCTAGTGAGTGATAAATGAGCCAGAGACCAAAGTCAGCCACATAGCAACTGGAAAAAAAAGAGAGAAAAGGAAACAGTTTGTCCTCACACATTTGGAGCTTCAGGTCAGATGAGAAGGGTTTTTTTTTGTCAGGTAATCACAGAAGAAGAAAAACTAATTGACTTTCAAACAGTGATTGTGTAAATCTCTCTCTGGTCTCATTACGCTTCCTTGTAGGGAGACTCCACCTTCCTGAATCCTGGCATCTCAGCAGGGAAAAACAAACCATAAAATGTGTTTTCAAAGAATTCAAACTGGAGCTCCTTAATGATGGAGTAGTTAACTTGTCATTTATGGGGTAAACTGGCAAAAGTCGCATTGTTTTGCTTGTTTAAAAATGTCACAATGATTCAGGATTTAACTGAATAATTTGTGGTCTGGAAGGAAAAAAACAAAACACCACAATCTTAAAAAAAAAAGAGTCTTGAAATCAAAATGTTACTTCCAAGAAAGTTAAATAGTACCAGCACCAAAAACTGTCCCAGATGTCAGAAATTAAAGTGACTAATTGTGGAGAGTGGGCCATATTTTTGTGATAATGCATCAGTAATGAAAATCCAAACAATGGACATATAAAATTACATTATAATGACAAAATGGCCATATAAGATGTTTTGCTTCCCTCTAAGAATGTCTCAAAGGGAAGGCGGTTTTATGGATTTCCTGAAATGTTGACCTTCTGGAGATGATTTTTACCCAACAGACACATTATTTTGTGCTTATCTCAAGACAAATCTAAAACATTTTGACCTGTAAAGGCATTTTATTTTAATTATTTGTCATTATTTTCTTATGAACTACTGTACTTGAATGACTTTTTTTTTTTAATTCCTGCACATGCATCCTTGCCCATCACAATTTGTATTTTTGTAGCATTTCTAGATATAGTTTTGTATCCAGATGCAGATCAAAAAAAAATCACTATATATCCAAAAGTATGTGGACAGGACTCCCTTTTTCCACTTACAGTGATCAACCGCTTATATGGGTCAAAAAGCTTGGGACAGAATCACTATAATGTTGTTTAAATAATTTGCTCATGGTAATCAAGTAGTCCGCTTACAGTGTTCATTTCAGGTCTTTTCATACACAACAACATATGGGATCAAAATCATATATTTCATTTTCATATTATGCATTACAGTTTATTTCAGGCCTGTTAAAGCTTCAGTAGGCAGAAAGTTTTTGGCATCATTGGGCAAAATAATCACCTTTCAGCATATTGTAATTCAAGTGTTCTGAGAGAAAACTAGACTTCTGCACCTCCTCATGGCTCTTACAGAGTACAGAGTTTAGATAATGATGTTTGCTTATCACAATAATCATTACATAACCTCTTCTGCTTTATTCCACACTGTTATCCTGCTGCTTTTGCTTTTAATGTTTATTTTTATACTGATGAAGTAACAGTACCTATTACTTGCTGTAGTTCAGAAGATCCATCGGTGGACTCTGAGGCTGATGATGATGGTTCGGTCCAGCCTCCAGACTATCCGTGAGTCTAATCTGTTAACCTCATAAACATTCTTTCACAATCTTTTTGAATATATCCTGATGAAGCTGTGAACATCATTAAAACCTTTCCAGCATGGTTACATTCATCTTTTCTGTCGCTGACAGACACTAAAGTCAGTAAAATCATCTTCCTTTTCTTGTAGACCAGAACAGCTGTGAATGTTTGGGCCTTTACATCCTTATAATACTCATATTGTCCTAGAATGATCCCACATGATGGAGTTAAAGTGGGAACTACTTTAAAAAGATTGTAGAAATCATTGAGTGGGAACAGAATCTACTTTTACTTAACTTCTCTGATGCCTACTTGGTAGTTTCTGTGTATCCAGCAGTGGATGTCTAATAATCTAATCTCCCACCCTGGTGGTCTTTCTCTCTTGTCTACTAGAGTGAGTACAGAAAGCGTCGAGAGGCCCCGCAGAATGTCATTCAATTACCTTCTTAATTTCGAAGAAGTATCCTCTGGCGTGTAGGTTTTTATTAACATTAAAATGTAACTGCATTCATGAACATTTTGCACACACACAGTTGGGTTAGGTAAATAATAATAGGTTAGGTAAATAAGGTTATTATATATTATAACTATTTATTAACTGATTAAATACTTGAGTTGAGGACACACCTGTTCTGAGTCTTATCTGGGTTGTGAAAGGTGAAATATCAGTGTGCAGATGCAGCCACCAGGTTTGTTACTAAAACACTGAGGGGTGAATTCACAAAAGGATTGTGCGGCTTTTGTAGCCGCTAAACCTGCACAAATAAGACAAAAAGAAACTCTCAAAGAGGGTGAAATACACCCGTAACTGTGCTGCTTAGCCAACAGCGTCTCGGTGCTCCTGTGATAATTACACATATTTAAATTAGGAAATATTCTGACATCTGACAGACGGGAAGTCTTCAGACTGTCTGTGAGTCAAACCTCCATTTACATTCCTTCACACACTTTATGCAATATATTAATGAAGCTGTGAACATCAATAAACTCTTCTATTTTCAGAATACTTACATTTGTTTTTCTGTCACTTGTGTCACACAATATTCCTATATTGTCCTAGAATGATCCCATATGATGGAGCAGGATGTTAAAGTGATTGATTTTCAGAAGGTGTTTAGTTTTGATTATAACTTATTGATAACTTATGGTAAATGTGATCAACCTATATGGGAACATTTCACTATTTTTTTCCGACATTCCCTAATTATTTTATCAATAAAGGGTTTCTCAAATTAGTTCACAACATACTGTATGTTATCATGGTATAAAATTAGATATACCATGATAGACATGTTTATCCATATCGCCCACCTCCACTTGCAGTTTAAATCTTAGTACCCACTGTATGCATTTTAAATAATGTGCTGTGTTTCTAACAGGAGAAGAGACACGCTGATCCAGGAGTTTGGTGGCTGAAGTGGGATGGAAACAGCGTTGAGGCATCTGCGAGTTGGTGTTTCTGATGCTCCTGAAAAAACCTTTAAACACCAATAATGATTGCTTTTATTATGATGAGTTTGCAGTTCTTCAGTTTTCATTTAATCGAAAAGGGCCATATAAATCCAATATATTCTAAGTTGTCTCATTCAGTTGAATTTCAATTCAATTTATTTTTATATAGAATCCTGTCCTAAATCTGTCTGTTACGATTTAGAGTACGATTCTTGTCATAAAAGTTATGAGAAGACGCTTTATGTTTTATGTTAACCTCGTATGGGAGTGGGCTTCTATGTTACTTTACTTTATTAGGCTCTTCCTTTTTGGTCAGTGCTTAAGATACGGTGTTGGTTTAATGTGTGTAAGAGCCAAAAAATGATGCTGACATACTGAGGTTGTGGTGTAATTCACTTTTAGGAACACTAAGTGGCACTGTATTAATTGACTGACCCAGCCACGGGTATATAGGTAAGGAGGTGTGTTGTT